>VXBN01011665.1:427412-465516 GCA_013397395.1 Sinosuthora webbiana
TTTTTTTTTTTTTGCCCTGGAAAGAGCAAGACTTGAACAGTAGCCGCAAGGGGCAGGGAAACATTGTGCTAGACAGTGAACTCTCTCTGTGGCAGACAAGCTAAATGCAGAATGCAATGGATGTGGGAAGTGCAGACTGATCAAACAGCCAAAATGCACTCCTGACATTTGGCTACCACTTTAGGAAGGAGGCATAATCTTTAACTCCTTCTGTCACCATTCCCACGTGGTTTCCCTCTTAGACCTGTAAGTCATTTACTGCATGGTCAATCCTGCTATACTGGACTATAGTATATTATATAGAATGCAACCCAACCACAGGTCTTCTCTGCAACACAAAACATGAAAGGAAAAGAGGCAAGGCAAACAGTACAGGAGCACCTCACAACCCAGTGGATGAACATCTAAAGCCCAGTAGTGGCTGGAAATGCCCAAGAGCTGCTGTTATAGCCTTATAGCTACACAAAACTCTTTTTAAAAGCTGCATAACTGGACCTAAGGATTGATTTACCAGGAGAAGAAAAGAGCTTTCACAGACCTTCACCATTTAAAAAGTCCATTTTAGGAAGTCTAGTGTATATACATTACAATTCAAGCATACAGGTCACAGGGAAGACAATCAAGAAGGTCCAAGATCAGCAAGATTCACAGGCATTATTATGCCCCACAACACTTCCTTGAAGAGATTTCCTAGTGACTGTAGTTCCTATGCGCAGCCTTTGTCTCAAGGGAAGCATTAATTTGTGCCTCCCTACTCTGTTCAGCCACCCCTTCCCTCGAAACAAAGGAATTTCACGCCTTTGAAACCTCTATTGTTGTTGACAAACTCAGCTGAGACTGGTCATGTGTAACAGCTATTATTGGGAACAGAACTGGCAGAGCAACATGACTTCAAGAACCTGATGTTTTCTGTGCATGTGCTCATAAAAACAGGATTAAAAAAGCACAACAAATGACAGGAAGTGTACGATACAAATACAAGGTGACAAAGTCATTTTGACAGGTGAACTACAGATGAAGTAATAGTATGGAGACTGAAGGAAGAGGCAGAGAAATTAATGAGGAACTGAAGCTGGGTAAAGACAGATTAATAATAAAGATTTGAATTTTTTTCTTTAATTAATTTAAATTGCACTTCTAGATTTTTTACTTATTTAGTGTCTCCCTTAATTTGAGAATAATCTGACATTTTCTGTTTTCAAACACATACCAACTTCCTGTAGTTAAAAAATCACTAAGAGCAACTCTTGTCATACAACCGTAACTGTACCTACTACCCATTAAGTTACATGATCACTATTACAAGTTCTATTTAAAACACACTTTAGTTATGACTCTTTGTAATCACGCAAGTGCCAACTTCTTCCTTTGCACAGGAAGAACACAGATTGTGATATAAAATCCTCAAAGCATCCAGAGAGGTACACTCAAAAACTAGACAGGAACGTTCCACCACAAGGAGCTGAGCAAAGCTGTTTCCAAAGACAGCCACACAACAAAGTAAGTGAGAAGAGCTCGAGGCTGGGGCAGAACAGCATCACAGCACTCCTCATTTTCATCATGTCATACCAATGTAAAATTTAGCTTTAGGATGAACTTTTGAATTTGCTAAGGACAGGATTTTTGCTTCCTCCTTTCTTTAACATGAATTAAAAGGTGAAATACTGTGTGGATGCTATTTGAAACTGTAGGCATAAACTGCACTGTTCCTCTAAGCATGTGAAACCTTTTGTAAAAGATAAAAATCACTGCCCACATGTACCCAGGGCTGGGTTCGCATGACAGATAAGACCTTAAATGAAGGTTCTTAAATGAAGGTTCTCTCTCTGGGCTTACATGAAAGCCTTTAAATCATCCAACAAAAGCTATTTTTTCTGGCCTAGATGAATCAAGAAATAAAATACTTTTCACGCCACATGAAGACTAGTTCCTCACCAACAGAGGCTACCAAAGAAGTTTTTTTTTTAACACTGCATCATGGAGCTGAATATTTTGGAGAGGGATGTTCACTTTCAGCTCTTGTCTGTTTCCAAACACTAGGTAAGGCAAGAATTTTCACTGCACTTCAATACTGATAAATTAACCTAGCAGCACCAATATAACAATGCTTTTCTTACAACTTACTATTAAAAAATCCATCTGAGAAAACAGTGTTTTTTTAATACTTACTTGCTAGACATAAATAATCTATTTCCACACTGATAAACTACTGTAGTAATTAGAGAATGCATTTTATATACCACCTGAAATGTTTATAGAATATTAATGACAAAGAAAAATTAATAACTAGACTACTGGCAAAGTGTAGGGGACTCAAAAGACAAGTGGAAATAAAATACCAGTTTGCAAAAAATTTACTTTGAAGTTGATAATTATTATACATTACTAATTTACAAAGAAACACCACTATTACCCTGTGATAATTGAGCTCATTTAAGCAGCTTTCCCCAACAACATTCTAAAATTAATTTCAACTAGCAGTCTTTATTTAACATGCACTAAAATCACACCAAAAAAATACATTCACTTGCTGGCTATGGGAATACTAATATCAGCATCACAGTAGAACTTAACAGCAGGAATAAGTGAGAAGTAACTTTGAATTAGAACTAGACATTGATGTAAGTTTAACAAAGGATTGGCCATTCTCATACAAAGCTCTGCCAGCAAGAAAACAGTTAAATTTCAAGTTACATTTAGCTACATCTATGAAATCTTACACTGAGAGCACAGCCAGTCATTCTAGTATTTTTTCAACTCATAATAATAATTACTTTAAAGTACATATAACAGTAGTAGTAGTGTTTTGTATTACATCTGTGGGATCAATAAGACAACCCAACAATACAAATATTTCAATTCAATGCCAAGAGGAATTATTGATTTACTTTTACAGGTCATGTACTTACATATTCAGGTTTTAATTTCTTGTCTCCTCCTCTTACAGCTACTTTTTCAAGCTTATCTATGCTCTGCATGATCAGCTCCTCATCCTTAAGTCTAAGTTCTTCATGTATTATTTCGATGTCACGAACAGGATCTACACTTCCTTCAACATGAGTGATATCATCATCTTCAAATGCTCCTAAAACAAAAGAACACTTAAATTACCTATTAGGCTAAAAAGACACGAAATATATATTTAGAACATACTATAATGAGTCAAATTGAAAGGCCACATGGTCGTCCCGCCCAGGAACAAGTGTCCTGTGCAATGTTTTATATCATACTGGTTTAATACGTTAATTTACACATCAACTCCAGAATCCAAAGCTCCCTCTCTGTATATACAAAGCATAGGACTTTGCCATTTCAGGACAGGACTTAAAGCATTTATGAGTTTCTCCTACAAAAGGAATCAGCTAGAGCCGTTTCCTGAAAATAGCTGGTGTGTTTAACAATATCTAACCTAGAAGTAGCAAACATGGTAGCTAAACTGAACATCGCAGAACATTTTAATACACACAGTAATGATTGCAAGAATCATGGAAAGAAAACCTTACAAATCACCTTGGCAGACCACACTGGCTGCCCAATTTTACGCATTAAGAAATGAAGAAGTTCTAGACAAAGAATTCTGAAGTTCTGAATGACTCTTAGTGTTTCCAAGGGAAACAGGGCTTAGAAAAAAAGGCCTGAAATCATCTGGCAGACCTCGTCCCTGTTTCAATCTACTTTATCACTGTGGTTCTGACGGTGATTAGATAATGAACCACTCAGACACACAATTTACACAGCAGCTAATTTCATCGGCCTGATTTGAGGGTATGGTTTTTAGGGGGCCATCAAAGAAGCAGATGAAGGTGCATTTGTCATATATGAGTGACAACCATTCACAGTATCTGAACAAAATGGTGCTGGCCCTTATTAGAAACACATGCTATTATCACATATTTAAAGTGCAGTTGAAGCCATAATTTCAAATTGCCAACTGGAAACATAAGGTTAAAACAACCAGATATTACTGACGCATGTGTGCTGACTTCATGCCCTTCTGATGACAATCTGGCAACATAATTCAACTAGGATTGAAATTATCAGATAAGCAGCATTATTTAAAAAAAAATCCTGCTCCCCCCAAAAAAAATCAATACATGTTTTAAAAATAAAAATATTAACAGTTAAAAAGAGTTTATTATTTCTCCCCGGATCAATTTTCAGGGTATTTGCATGCCTAACCTGTAACATTAAAGATATGCATAAGAAATCAACCATGAAAAGAATGTTTTCTGAACATTACGAAAATTAAAATCAAATTATTTCTTACACAGGAAAGAAATTCAAAACACTTCTTGTAGTGAAAAAGATAGAAAACAGGGTAAACAACACACAATTCCTTAATTGATATACAGAAAGTTGTGGGGGTTCTTTGTCATCATCCACATCTTAAACTTCATCTTTTCTTTTAACTTACTGAAAACCAAGGTTTTAGCAACAAAGCTCTTATATCAGTGCACATGGAACACAGGTTTAAAATGTTGTTCATAATCAAATATCAAAATGATTTTTACATAAACTTAAGAATAGTGTTTCAAATAGTGGTCAGCAGAAGTTCCCTCCTCTCTCATTAACTGTTTCTCTCCAAAGTTGATCCATGAACTCCCTAGGTACAACCAAAACTACCTCAGCAATAGATCCAAACCTGATGCTGCCATGACGGGAGAACAGGCTGCTCTGTTAAATGGAAACACTCCACACTAATCTATAGCAATGCGAGGCAATCAAGGAAGAGATATCATACCTCATCTTCTATAAATCCTTACTTGCACACCTGACCAAATAAGACATAGGCTGTTCAGATGAGCAAATACTAGAAAACAGTTTGACAGCTCTCTTCTAATTTACAAGGAAAATATTGAATAAAAAGGGTAGAAGTAGGAAGATGTCACCACGCAGATAAACAAAAAGTTTACTTTCCTCAGCCTTCTCAACAGATATTTAGCATTCATTCAGCTAAAAGTTTAACTTTCTTTCTTGTATCAAGAAAAAAAGCCTCCATTACCATGTAAATAATATATTCTCACATCCTTCTGCATCTGGTGTCCATGGGTTTAAAAGCAACAAAAAATCCACACACTGTTAAGTCAGGAGAAAAGCTACATGACTATGAAGATCTTGCATTTAGAACACAAAAATAAAAAGTAAAGTAAACAGCTTGTTTTGGTCTTAAGGAAGAATGAAGCTTTCCTGAAAAAGCAAGTGTAAGGTAAATTAGTAACAACAAAACCAGCTTATTTATTAGTTATACTTTTCTGTTTTCTTCAACAGCAGCTTCATTTCTTCACATCTTCCCACTCCTTTTCACAAAAAAATTGTTCTTTATTCATCCAAACCAAATTAATTCAGTGTATTTCCACCCCTATAAAATTGACTCTATAATTTCACCTTAGTGCTCTCTTCCCAGCCCACAAAAGGCTTAAACCCATGAACTCTTCAGTGTTCTGCCAGAGTTTCCTTCAAGTCTCCTCCTTCTGTCATGCCTGTGTCAGCAGCCATCCTGCAGTTCATTCAGGCAACACGATGACAAGAGATCTGTGTCTGGCACAGGCAGTTGCTTGCTTGGGTAAAAAGCCCCTCTTACTGAGTTGATGATTTCCCACTAGAGGCAACAATTTAGCCTTCTTTCCTTTTCACTGGGTTGCTTGACTCTTCTCATGGAATGAACGAACACCAGTTGTATATTCCATCAAAGCCATGGATTTTGAGTTTAAATTTCCAATTCTACATTTAGAGTAATTCCTGTTTAGACAGACACAGTCCACAAGAAAGTAGTAGCTTTAAGATTTTTTATAAACAAAAGACCAAACTGGCAGTAATGTCCACATCTTGGTACAAAAGAGAGAGATTCTTCAAGGCCAACAGGCACTCAGCTTTTTTTTTTGTTAATCTCTTATTCAGAGTTTCTCAATGTCAACTTCAGTCATCAAGCTAAACCAGATCATGCTCTGACCAACAGCCTTAGCTAGAGACACGACAGGGGGATACTCAAGAAGAAGGGAAGGAAAAGGCAGATGACACCACTATGAGTGTTAAGACTATGAGTCTTAGTTTTAACTTTTGTGCAATATCCACCTGGGGTGTATCTTGAACAATCTATTATGCCAGCCTCCAGCCTGCTCTGTAGTGATGGTCTGGTACAAATGACACTGAGCACTGTAGAGAATTCAATTCCAGTCTGCAGAGCTGCATGCAGACGTATCAAGGCAGAACTGGTGGTAACCTTAGGAATTAGGCTTTGGGCAAGAGATGAGATCTCTTGGAAAAAGTACAGCTGTGAGAAACTAGCAGTTAAACTACTAGAAAAATGTTTTACCCAGTACCTGATTTAAAAAACTGCCTATATAAAAATGCAAAGTAGTAGGAAAAAATGGAGTTGTAAAGCTGAGTTTATAAATAAGACATACAAGAAAATGTGCATATTATTTACAGCTTTCAATGATGAAAATAAGTACTATAATCTTAATCTACAAATCTTACCTGAAACAGATTGTTAGCGGCATACTCCTCTTTATTACTTTGTCTTTCCGCCTTTGTGTGAAATCCCTCTGTCAAGCAGGGCCTTTACCCCTCTTTTGTTAGGGAAGATGGTATGACAGACCCACCCTCCCTGCAGCATACATAGCAGCAAAACAGAAAACCCAAAGGCTTTATTTTAAAATACAACAAATGGGGTACTAAGAATCCCATCACTGTCCAATTAAAGACAAAGATAATGCAACAGCTGTACAATGAACATGATGCACAACGTGGACACAGGCTATGAACGCTGAGTAGCACTAGACTAGTAGCTGATATCATGCACTATGTAGAAAAGCAGCCTGACGAAACTAAAACCTGCTGAATTGGAAGAAAGAGGGAAAATGGGACGTGGGTCTTGAGATACAAGATGACAGCAAAGAAATGAGAATTTTGTTTTTCTGAAGGAACAGGTAAGACTGTCTTGGGTATCAGGCAAAAACCCCCAAACCAGTTTGTTTATGGACACTGAAGAAGAAAAATGAAAAACAAACACTAACAAAACTCCTCAGACTGGCTTGTCTGATACTGCTCTCTCATTACAACAGAATCTTTGACAAAAATAATAGGGAGAAGGAAAAACAGACATTTGGTAGTCTTATTTTGATCTCAAGCTGATTATAGCTTGAGAGACCTTGGGAGAAAAATGAGGGAGCAAAGCCTCCCCAAAATTATACTAACAGGGCATCCAGGTGAGGAAGCAAAGGACTGGAAGGGGAAAGTTGTAAAACAACAGAGACTACAAACATGACCTCGTGTCAGAGGTAAATCTGATGATGAGGTGTGTTTAAATTTGGTGAACCTCAAACAAGGTATGTCTGTCTTCTTATTGACATAATGAGGCCTCAATTTCTGTAAACAGGAGGGATGTTTACAAGGTTAGCAACTTGTTCACACGATATCCTCTGTGGTACACTCACACCCGCCAGGCTACCGGCAGCTGAGCTCTGTGGTCTAGCATCCAAAGCTTTCATTAAGAAATCAATTTTTTCAAAGTTGTGCTAAAAAATTCATCTTTAAAAAAAGCTGTTGTGATATTTTGGAATTTCAACAAACAACAAATTGATCTAACCACTTTATTTATTTGAAAATAATACTAATTTAAAATATATTTACAATGAACATCTCCAAAACTAGCGACACCACTGTGTTCTCAAGATAGTATGACCTATGGACAACGACCTTCCCCAATGAATAGAGTGAAAATCCATTGTACTTCCCATGTCTTCACCAATACATTTGCTTTTAAAACATAAGGCCTCAGCATTTCTCAAACATTACCCCAAACCACACCACCTTCCTTTTGACTGCTTCCTTGAGTTATACTGCCTGTGCTCTAGAACTGACCTCTTTCTACTACAGGAAACTATGGCATATGACTGTAAGAGGAAAAAGGAATCAATCTGTCACATGGGCAAAAAAATACATACATAAAATAGACTTACACAAGAATCTCACCAAGGAAGCATGCATTTGTCAACAACTAAGCTAATCACACAGCAGTAACAGGAAGGTCAACTGGGAAACTCTAATCAGTAATTTCATGATTTAAAAAAATCATTATAACTCCTCTGGCATCTCTCTCGCATCCTAGCAGAGGTAAACTAAATTTTTTTCAGAAGTTTTTCAAAAGCAAGTTGAACAGAAACCATGTCTTTTACTTTCAGTATCCTATATATATAAACCTTTTCTCAAATTATCTCCCATAACATCCTGATGGATTTGCATTCTACCTTTAAAAAACCCTGTCACTTCCTTTAGCATACAAGAACAAAGATTACAGTTAGAAACATCAGGCTCACTGCAAGTAAACATCTGCTGTGGTAAATACCCATAACATTTTAGCAACATCCAGATACTGCTATTAAAACAAGACAAGTATTTAGACAGGAAAATGGTAAAGCATAATACAGGAGCAGGATTCATTTTTGCCAGCTAACAGCCCCAAAGTAATGATATAAGCTGAAATTACTAGAAGTAAGGAGCTTGGAAATTATCACTGCCACACCCAGCTCCCTCTTCTGTTGCCCTTAGGTTTGAACTTGAAATATTCTTCAGTTTTGGGGAAGAGTTTATCTTTAGCTGAGCACTTTATCTGGGCTGTTTGGGTCCAAGTGTGGTGGGCCAAAAGTAATTTTTAAAGTGGCCTTAAAGATATAACGCAGTAATATCTGGTTCTGCACATTTCTTTCAAATTATTGGCTTAAAAATTGCAGAAAACAGAACAAATGGATGGAGAAGATGTGCAACTTGACTCGGTTTTTCTCCTGTTGAAGTGCAGAACTGTCAAATTAAAAGGTCTTGATGGCAACCAGGACACACAGTCTAGATTTGTTCTTGACAAGCAAAAATAAGAGCACATAAATATGTATACAGGACAGCCATAATGAATGTCACTTTTAAATGGTATCATCTAATGGCATGCACATTTCTTCCCATTTCTTTCAAAAATCAGCCTCAAAATTCCTTTGACAAAATTTACCTCTCAGCCTCCAGAAATTTTTGCATTGCTTATGTTATACCTGTCAAGATCTGATGACTGTATGTTATGTATTCATCTGAACAGAACCACTACACTTAGTTACAGGCTATCATCAACCAATTCATTCTCTTGCTAAAATCAAGTCATCCAATTACTCCTTGACTAATCAAGGCTGTTTTGGCTTTTTCTTTTTTCAAAAGGTACTCAACAGCATAAACAGTTCACTTACAAGAAATGGAAAGGGGCTAATCAGCAGAATTATTGTTTTGCTGCCACAATTTGCAGTATTTAAATGTAGTTGCTGATTGGACTGAAAGTTTTATGATATAGCATATAAAACTAGTTCGACATAAAAACGAAGAAGCTGCCTATAGCCTAAACCTTATTGTTTCTAGCTGCTCCAAGCTGGCACTGAGATGCTAAAATCCAAATCAAAATACTACTTCTAAACTTATCTTATTCTGCTCCTAATTGCAATTATGGAAATTAATTATTATCTTCAAGATTAATTTATCTTTTATATACCAGTCGCTTCATTTCTCTAATTATCCTTACCCTTAAAGTAAAATGTAACCAAATATTTGGCACTAAGCTTCATATAATGGCATTCTGGCATCTTGCATTCATTTACAAAAGGTAAGCAGTGTACTGGTACGTGTTATGCTGTAATTAAGGGTGATATTTACAATTTGATCAGAATCTGAACTGCACCACAAGCTGAAACTCCCATCAGTATTTAGGGTAATGACCAGCATTTTTTGTCAATAAACTATAAGGGAATGTTTAATAACACCAGCACAAACCAGACCTAGAGAATAATTGGTACTTGCAGCTCCTCTCCCACATACGTTCAATGACTGCTATCAAAAAGCTGCTCGGCACAGACGAGCACGTCACATCACGGTACACGCACAGACCCTGTTATAAGCCCGGAAATAAATGAGCAATGATATCTATCTGGCCACTTACTGGTGGGAACAGGGGAGAGAAAAAAACAAACTAAAATACAGTAACCTGAGTGGGGAGCTAGAAGTCGGGTATTTTTTTTGTGCTATGAAAAAACAGTACTAGAAGTGTAAAAAAAAAAATTTAAATTATAAATAATATCTATACTTGGACTGGCTTGACATGCTATCATCAGTATTCCAACGATTTAAACAGTAAAAGATACTGCTATTTCTGACTGAGGTACAGGTATATTTACCATTACAGAATGTACTAAACTTTGATGATAGTACACTTTACTATGCATCTTTATGATTAAAAGGACAAAATAATAACATCAGAATCAAGATTTTACACCTTCTTAAAGCACATGTTAACAAAGAACCAAAAATAAAGTAGGTTTAGCATGTTTTCCCTTGCAAGCTAATTTCAAGTGAAATTAATCACCTGTAACACAAACCTAATATTCTTTAAGCAGAGCAATTTTCAGTTGAAGAAGGTGCACCTGCCTACATCTTCAACATAAGCAAAATCAAGTACAAAAAACATTAAATAAAACGCTGTAGTAAACCTTGACTTCTGAAGAAAGAATTTTTTCAGACATCTTTTGTGGCTTTGTTTTGTGCTACAGCCCCTTAAGTTTTGTCTTCATAAAGCCCTAACTAGTTGTAATCACTTGCAGTCTAATTGTGGACATTTATCTGCTTTTCTTATGCATAGAACATAGCTATTAAAGCTGAATGGTGATGGTGTGAAGTATAGGTTAAATTGGATGAAATTAAAGCAAATTACTCTGGGATGTGGAACTCTGAAAATAGAAACCGCCAATGATTTGCAACCCTCTTGATGATCAGCTTCACAGAACCCTAAATGACAAGAAAACTTACATATTTTAAAGTTAACTAGATTTTTTTAAAATAATGTGTATAAATTTATTTTAAATGCAAGCAGTCACTCCGGCAATAATTATTTTGTTTTACCTGCATCGTAAAAATATAAGAAAAGGTTTTAATTTCCATTTAAAGCTCTTGTTTTTATTCTCAAGTTTAGCTGATTTTTAGCAACAAAAAACCAGTTCGGAATATTAGGTGTAGCATGAATGACTTTGAACACAACATCACAGTTTACGTGTACCATATGGCTGTACAGACACAGGATGGTAAAAGCAGCTGCTTTGGGCTTTCTTGACTGGCGCAGTATTAGGACTTAATTCATTACTTACCTATATAAAAGACAAGCAGCTACGTTTACCCTGCTGAGCCCTAATACCACACCAGTCAGGAGAGAGCAAACCGCTCCCCAAAAGTCTGAAATTGCAGCTGAAAGGCAGCCCTTTCAATATCAAATCTATTGGGAGTATTTGACAAAAAAGGGCACGTCTATTTCTGCACCAGCAGACACACAATGAGAGCATGAAGAAGCAATAGGATTCTAAATGACTGTAGTATCAACTTCTTAAGCATACAAAGAATTTACATTTGCATAAAAGTACTCGTCAAGCGAGTACTGCACAAGGTCAGAGATAAAAATTATAATCTCCCCGGGAAACACTGAGGCAAAGCAATTCACTTCAGGGCATGAGAGCCAGCAGAAGAAACCACAATCCAGTTCCTGACGGAAGCGGTTTTATCAGAGCAAAGTTGTTACCAAGATAGTCACTGCAATGAGCTTATCTGTAAAATCCTGCTCCAGAGCTCCTACTCTTTAGTGTGTCTGACAAACATTAGTGATTTATTTCAGATGTAAAAAGTGTTTACTTGCCACTGCTCTTTCATCCTGGCACCACCGGGCTGTAGTCATCACTCCAAGGGCAAAAGCTTCTACCGGCTGAGATTTGCTATCAAGTTGGTCATACAGGGTAAAGGACATTATCAGACAGCTGAAGTAATAAATCATTGAGCCCTTTGTCTCTCTGTTTGCCAAGGGCTTGCTCTGACTGCTCTTGATTACGTATTTTAAATAATATCACTGCACTGTCCACCAAATAGCTGGGATACAAGTGGGACGCACTCCTTAATTTCCTTTCTTGCAACGCACATTACCTGGGTAATTCACACAGATTCACTATCAGAAGACACCTCGGGAAGGGCAGCACTCCATGTAAAACTTTTTGAGATGGCTGGCATGCCACATAAATTGTTTAAAATTCCCTAAGAAAAACTAGTCTCTTTGCTCAGATTTTTACAAACCACAAGTGTGTTAACTGGAAGAAGGGGCAAATTAGGAACTTAGCTTGGTCAAAAGCCTAAATACCTGGAGAATGCATGTGCTTGCTCAGAGACAAGTGCTCTTGTCACCCTGAGCTCAGTCCCGTACGTTACTTTCTGTTCTAATGACCGAAAACCTTCCTTTGTGAGTTTAAGTCACTAAAAGAGAAGCAAACAGGAGCAAGGGGGATTCTCCACAGAACTCCCCTTCCTGGTAAGTGCTCTGCAGCAGCACTGCCTGCATAAAGCATACAGCACGCAGGAAGGTCTGGCCACAAAAATCAGTGGATAACTTCAAACATGTCTCTGTGTACCATATATCCAGACAATTTTCCTACTCCAACTGAAATTAATAATTTGCAATCTGATGGAATCTACGCCGTACAAAAACATGGTTCCTAAGCAGAAACCATTTGGAAAGTAGAAATATGCCTATACATTAACTGTGCATTCATACTACTTCCAGAAACAGCGCATCTCTGTGCTGCATTCTATCCCTTTTTTCTGAAGGTCAGTCATCCTGGTCTTCTCTTTAGGAATACTCAGTGTCAAGCTCTTATCTGGAATCTCTGAGGGTCACCATAACAAAATATAATTGCTAGTAATAGCTATGTTTTTAAAACAATATATCTACAGAGATCATGAATAGCAACCAGCAGCCATTAGCAGAAACCCACAGGGCAGTTCTACCTGGCCTTGAATGACCAGATATACAGGAAACATCTTAATTATTCAGGGACTATTTATCTGGGTCACAGATTGATTATGTCAAAGATGCAGTAACATAAAAAACCCACTTGAGCTCTGAACTTTTTATTGGGTCTGGAATAGCACTACTTAGCAGTTACCGTGACTGTACTCCTACTGAAACCCTCTGAATTCCTAATGCTGCGACTAAGTCCAAGCCACTAAACTCTGCTGAGCCCACTCTGACTCCTGCATAGAGATAGCTCAGCTCTCCGTTCCACATTCTTCAACAACCTGGAAGGTTATTGGCCTTTGCCAACAAACAGAGAATGAGCAGCTCAGCTCAGCACAGAATGCAAAACTACAACCCTCCTGAAACCCACAACAAGGAGTATGAAATTGTTTCAATATAGCAACTTCTCTTCAAAAGCATTACGGCAATAAGATATATAAATACCAAGAAAAAAAGCTCTGTAAGTTTTCAGCTACAAGAAATTAGTTATCCAAGAAGATTTCAAATATTCCAAAAGTTAAAATGACATTTTTGTTATGATAAAACAACACCCCTACGAAGCTGTCAAAACTCCTTGCAGTGCCTTACAAAAATGCTATAAAAATGGATTATAGAATTTGACTGGGGAGGGACAAGAAAGCTGTTTACAGAGCAGCCATTGTTTACCAGAAGAATAAGAGAGTATTTAGAAGAAGAGTAGTTATATGGAGTCGTAAAGTCAGTCTATCACATTGTTAACAAAGAACCTTATTCTCCATTATCACAATGTTTCTTCTTTGAGAACCTATTTTGTTTCACAAGGGAGGCCTGGAGGAGTAAACGTACTTAAGGGAAAACCAGCTGATGCATAACAAAAATGAGAGTTGATGAAGACTTAGATCAGCAAATATTGTTTCAGCAGTGCCACTAGGTATGCATACGCCCTATATAAGTTTGTAATGGCAGTGTTGCTAAGTGAATAAAATAGCTTTAAAAACAAAACCAAAATGCCTCTCAGTAAATTTACCTTATAAAAATGTGCTTCATCATAAAGCCTTCCCTCAGGACATTCTGACCCACATTCATAGTGCAAAACAAATCTGATGCAAAAGAAGCAATACTATTAATCCAGGTTTAACCTTTGCAAATTAGTTCCAATTTTAGAAGAGTGCTGCCTGTGGGTTTCTAGTTATAGAAGTTAGTAACAATCATTTTTTAAAGATATCATTAGCTTTAGCTGCATCATTAGGTTAAGAGCTTATTATTTTTCACACGTTTCTTTTTCTACAAATTAAGACATGTCACAGTTCTTAGGACGTCACATAACAGCACAGGCTTGCAGTTACAAGAAATATCAAATGATCTTTGTAGAACTGAAATTGAAATACTGAAAACACAAGGTAATATACAATCTGCATCTTATCTCAGATGCTAAACTTGATAAAGAGGGTTTGCAACATTTCCTGTTCAATGTTCAAATCTTCATGTAACAGCTGACCACGTAAAACTCGATACTAACATTTTATTTTGGATGTTAAGTCTCTTTCTTTATAATGATCAAAAGAAATCTCAACAAAAACTTAATAAATTGCTTGCTCGTTTTGTACATTATTTCAGTAAAGTAATCCCTAGCCCTTGGACATTCACCTTTTTTCTAGCAATATTTTACTTAAAAGGCAACTATATCCGTGGAACGTATCTGTAACTATCTGGCACCATCTAGTAGCCACTGGCGTCTTCTTTACCAGAAACCATTAAGAGATTGTGTTAAGGGACTGTGAAAGGGTGATACTGAGTATGCAAGGAATAGTAACTCAGTCTTCTTGAACACCATATGGTGAAGAAAATGCTGAATTATGTTGATAGGTACAGTCACTAACTACTTGTGTACTGTGCAAATGACTTCTGACTTCCTTGAAAAAGTACATTAAATACTTGTGTGTATGTTGGAGTTTTCAAACAATCTAAGAATCTGCTGGCAAATTTTAGCAACAGTTGACAAAATGCATTGTTTTATGCATGTATGCAAACACTGGGCAGTTATTCCCTTTTCCTATCCTCAAAACACACAAATAAATTAGAAACTAAGAAAGAAAACATACACTTTGATTAACCTGAATCCTGGATATACAAGGTGTTTTTTCCACGACTGCCAGAGGAGAGTGCCTTGTAGGCCCTGATACTGGGGAGGGGGAATGGAAGAGGGGTAATATGAATATATCAAGGCTACTTCGTTATGTTCCCGAGGTGTGGCTGGGTAGAAATCTTTATTTCCAATGGTATTACTCCTTTAGTCTGCAAGCAAATACAAATATGCAGCCCCGCTGTTCTGCTCCTGGCAAAATAAATATATAAATATGATACTTTTGCAACATCTAACCACAGCTTTTTAAGCTGAAACAGTTGTTCTTCTTTTACTTTAGATGTCAAATCCATCACAGAAAAGAATTTTGTTTTTAAAAGACCTCCTCAATGAAGCAGTTCGTCTCCCTGCCATTTAGCTCACTATATTTTTACAAGCACCAGGCTGAGCAAACTATGATTGAGAGAAGCCATCTTATGCACATTGCTGTTGTCCCACATCATTCAGAACAAACCTTTTTAGATCGTTAACTACCACAGGAGTGCTGATTACACAGGCACCAGCAATTTCCTAACCAATGACCACCTGAACAATGATGTGTTCAGCTTCTCAGACCCTGAAGCCTTTCAGAGGTGAATCATTTCACAGTTTGGAACTAGATCTCCATAGCAACTTCCCTTTGAGGGTTTTAGAATCACCATCCCGTAATTCTATGATCATCAAGCTCAACCATTCCCAATGGTTCTTTTCACAGCAGATGGAAAAGGAAGCCTTGAAATTTTACAGTCTATTTCAAGCAATTCATCTGGCAGCCTATTAGAATTCAAAATATTTCGACCTTCAATCACAAAGCATGTTATCTGAAGCTGTGGTGATCTCAAGTCAAGACAAGCAGACGTTTTAGTCTAATCATCCATGATGAGAAGAGACTGACAAAAACTCTTAATTCAACCACCATCAAAATGCTTATTTTAACTGCATGAAAGTCTTTCAACAGGCAATGAAAACACACCATGTACCATTTTATCACAACCTTCCATTCAAGGGAAATACGAATTCTGAATATTGGCATGGATCTTTGCACTCCCTGACTGCTTTTGAACAAATATCTCCTCCTTGAAAGTCAGTATAAATCCAAATCCACCACATTATATTTTTTCAACAGCTGTCAAGAAAAATGATAGAAGCAAACTGCAATTAAACTTCTCATGATTGAGTACAATAATGCTACAAATGAGTTACTTATTGATAGATCCAGTTCATTATAGGCATCTTCTAAGAAATACAAATCACTTACTACTCAGAAAATAAATACCCATTAAATTCTGAAAACACAGCATTGGCTAAAATTTTGAAGCAAAGCTTAGTTTCATGATAATCATAATCAGAGGGATGTTTAAAGTTGGGGATTTTTTCCTTTTTCTGTTCCCAATTCTCAGCTCAGTTCCCTCTGTTTAGAGTTAAAGGAACATTTCCCTTCTCCTGAATGTTTCAGTCAACCACTGAAATAATCCCATCGGGGCACAAGAGCTTTAAATTTGAAAATATTTTCACCTAAAACCCAAGGCTGATTAATTCATATTTATCAACCTTAAATACAAGCTAAATTCAAATGTTTTAAAATCTCACCTATACACTACTATACACTACTATGTTATTAATATCATTATCTGGTGACTAAAGAATCCAGAAGACTTCAAACTTCTCATATGTCAAAATGCCCCAAATACATTTTTACAGAATGAGCAGTAAGTTCACTTAAAAAAAATAAAAAAAAGAATCACCATTTAGTGACTTGGCAGTAAGATGCTGATACTTAACAACTGCTGTAAAATGCATCTTAAAAGGGACAAGAGAAGGTCCCCACCTGCACCCAAGCCCCAGTATCCACTAAGAATAGTGAAATAAGGGAAATTAACATACATGTTATATTTTATAGCATTTGTAGAGGAAGGAACACTTAATTGTTTTACTTTCCTTGAATGAAAAAAATGCATATTCAGCGTCCCAAAGTAGTTACTTAACTGAGAGAGTGGTCACAATTGAGACCCTCTCTACAGCACTAATAAAATGCCACATTTTATTAGCCTACAGACTAAAGAACAACCCCCTCCCCCTTTGCTGACCTTATTCTCCTAGGTATTGGCACTGCTGGGCCATACTCTTACACTACTTCAAAGAAAAACTCTTTAAAAATTAGAAACTTATTAAAATAACCCATAAAACTAAAAGATCTTGAATATATGATTTACTGAGTAGTAGATTACTGAGAGTTAACATATTGGTGAAGTAACTTTGAAAAATTACTGTAAAAGAAATGATGATGAAAATCTTTGGGGGAATAAATTGGCACAATTTATTTAAGGATTTCTCTTCATATATTTTTCACTGTTTGCAAAGTGATCAGCTACACAGCTGCTTACACTGTACTACTTGAAGATCTGAGGGGAAGACCCTCAAGGGAGGATTGTGTTCATATGTGAACACAACCACAAAATTTAACTAAGGATGAAGCTAGAATTTAAGATAAAGTAAAGCAAATAAAAATGTTATGCATCAACTAAAAATGTAAACTGTTTATTTCTATGTACGATCGACTGAGATAAACACAGACTTTATTCTAGCAATCTGAGAAAGAAACACCATGGGAAAAAACCTTGAGTATGTTAAGTATCATTTCCTGCAAAGACCAGGGATTATGGCAATTATCTGTGAACAATATTAAAAAACCCTCAGTGGTTTCCAAAGCTAGATCAGTTACTACAGCAAATATCTTTTTAAAGAGACAAAGCAGTTACAGAGTATGTTCTACAATACTCATAATTTTTGCTCAAGAAAGTTTTCAACTTTTTTTTATTTCAATATGGAAGGAAATCAAATATCTTTGTTATCAGATGTTTTAAGTCATCTATAACGCTTACCTTACTTCTTTTTGTCTGTTTACCAAACATAACATTAATATTATGTACAACCTTTCACTTAGCATTTGGTCCAGCTGAAGTTGAAAATAAAACTGCCCATGACCACCAAGTTAATTAAACATCTGGCTAATTAAAAGGTACAACTGTCACTGCAACAAAACCTGTATGTGTAGACAGAACTACATACGTGTAATTTTGCAATGTAGCTATTGCTAAATGTAATTTGAACAGGAACATTTTTAAAAAATTCTTTAGTAACAGTAAATTAGAAGTATCTTGCATTGTACAATTAGACTGTCAGCAAAGGATGCTTATTAGTAACACATATGCAAATAATCTTAGAGTTACATCTTTACAATCTATGATTATGAACATGTTTTAAAGTATTTTCATGGTATTTTACCAGGTATTTCTCATAAATAATAATCTTAAAATCTAGGAAGCAATTCTTAAAGTTGTCTTCATATGTCTCTAAGAATGAGAGCTGCACTTCCAGCTTTTCCTCTTCCCAATATTCCCACCACCATATCTGAAAAACCTCATCTTAAGCACAGTAGTTATATATTAGCTCACCGTTTAACAATCTAGAATAACCTTAAATTTATTTCATAACATATAATCAAGCAACATACAGTAATTAAAGCACACTGAAAACAGCAGTTACTAGCTAATTAACATTACAGAAACACTTTCCTTAATGCTAGAAAAAGACAAAGATTATACAAAATACTGTAGCACGAGGAAGAGTTTGTTATGAACCTTTTTGTTTAAAACACTGAAAACTTCTACTTAGGAATTTGAAGTTAAACTACATTTACTTCATGAATTAGAAATGTCAGTGCAGGTTATGCATGATTAGGTAAGCCATTTAGGGACTACCCTTGCACCACATGGTTCATGTAGGGCAAGGACCACTCAGATAAACCCTTGTGTCCCTCAGGACAGCCCACCATCCCCAAACAGGCCCAAGCTCTACATTACCCTTATTCATGCAGAGTTGAAGAAATAACAGTCTCGCTATTTTCATGGCCATAGGAAGTATTTTGGCATCACCCCAGCACCTGAACTGCAGCTAGGGACAAGCAGCAAAGGCTAACTCAGGCTGTGACAGTGACAGGTACCCTGGGCTGGAGGCAGGGCAGGGCTGCCAGACAGCCTCTGTGCTTTTCTGAACACACTGGTTTGCAATGCCAGTGCAGCAGCAGACTTTGTTAGATAGTCATTTTATGCTTCACTATTAAATTACCACTTTGAAACAGTGACAGTATTTTACCTCTACATGCTGTTTTAAACCCCACCTTCTACTTCTTACATCATATTTTATATTTTACATCTGTCTGTATTGAGAGTAACATCTTAAAATGCTTATGAGGTAAAACTGA
Source organism: Sinosuthora webbiana (assembly GCA_013397395.1). Taxonomy (NCBI): domain Eukaryota; kingdom Metazoa; phylum Chordata; class Aves; order Passeriformes; family Sylviidae; genus Sinosuthora; species Sinosuthora webbiana. The sequence goes on from VXBN01011665.1 coordinate 446,628, forward strand.
GTGCACACACAGCTCTAGCAAGCAATCTCTGTGGAGACCAACACTTTGATACGAAAATATATTCTGATATTTTTTCCCCCGTTACTTGAATCACACCAACATTTACCAGCTTCCATATATTCTTATCTGTTCTGATATCTTTTTATCACTTAAAAGAATTTTTCAATGTCAGGAATTATTTTGTGTCACCTGCCATGTTTTCTAAGCTTTCCAAACACAGGTGTATTATCTTCCCATACAGTTCCATCACAACTAGGTGGGCAAACACCAGGATTACAGCTACAAAGCAGCAGTTGGTTAGCAGTAAACAAGATCAGACCTTCCATGAAGTCTGGCACACAACCACAGCTAATTTTGTGCTCACATACAGGCACAGGTCAATGCACAGGCAAAAATGTGGCCAAGACCAAAGTGATGGCAGACTGCCTTTCTCAGCAGTATTGCCTTAGCTTCCTAGTCACTATAAGCTGGCAATTCTATGCACAGCCTTGCAGAGTTTCTTCAAATTCTGAAATCCAAGAGATGTACTTACATAAAAGTACACTCAAATTCTCTACACATGACTGTCAGTATGAACATTTGTATCACACAGCAAAGAAAGCCTGTATCAAGCAGGCCACTTTAAACTGCCTTTTAGCATAAGGAAGCATGTATCTTAAAACAGCTCCTCTCTGATAAAAAAAAGTATTTTACACTCAAACATTCCAGAAAGAAAAATAAATTCTAATGTTAACCTGACCCCTGCCTTTTTAAACATCATTGCTACCACAACTTCTTCAATAGGCTGTGATACATAGTCATGGGCAGTGAGACACTTACAGAAAACACCAAAACAGACAATGCTGACTTCTAATTCCAGAACAAAACATCATTTGTTCAAGGTTTGGTTTGACCCTAGTCTTATTTTCCTGAAAAAATAAACCTAAAAATCATTCTTAGACAGAAAGAAGATTCTCTCCATCTCAAAACTCTTCAAAATAAAAGGATCATACTGGCCATCATGCTTCTGCCAATTTCTGAAGTCTCTGAAGCAAGTCCTTGTCCATCAGATGCCCTTAAATCTATAAAAAAAAACTTTCATCCAATTACTGTAGGAAGGTTCCTTGCAATTTTTCCCCAAAAGCTATCATGTAGCATTTGTCTTGGACCACATCTATCCTGAAGAGGCTATCATTATTATAAAAAAAAGATAGAATTATTTTAGGGTTCCTAAAACTAGTAGACTCTCAGAAGATGCTGAGCCACAATACTTAAACTTCTTCACAACACATGAAAGATGACAAAACTCCCCAAATTTCAAAGGATATGTGAAAGGCATATGCAATATTCAAACATTTACATTGATGCCTCTAACACTATTGCTATAGATGCCCCCCAGCCCAAAAAGTCAAGCACCACCATCCCCTCATGCAGTTTCACTCAACTTACAGCCTGCTCACCCTCTGCCCACGGGACAGAGCTGACAGGAGCAAGCCAAAGGCCACGACACACTAGTGCACCTCACACCCCTGGCTAGTTCAAGGAGGAGAATCTGACAGATAAGATGATTCCTTAAGAGTTACATCCCTATTTTAAAGTGATCTTATGATTTCAAATGAGTTTGTTATAAAAATACAGTTCACTGTTTAATTTTTCTCGTTTTGTAACAACCTGATACAGAACACTGTATGTACTTTTTACATAATGTAATGTTCTAACCTAAATTAGATTGGGGATTAAAATAAAAACCTAACTATATCACATAACACAGAATGAAAGCATTACTATTTCCTTTTGATATGGCAGGAAAACCTTATTTCAAATCTTCTGAAAATATCCTACTTAAATTTCAAAGTGTTTAGAACAAACACACAACAAATCAACAAGAGACTTCTGGTACCAAAAAAAAAAAAAAAATTGAAGAAAGCAAAGCTGTTGCAATGCTGTGAAAACAGGATGCATTTTGTTTTCCAGCTAGCCAACATTAATTGAATGCTTATTTTTCAAACAATTTTTGTCTATAAAAATTTTCTAGTTTTTTTGAGATGCTACTGTAGAAGAAACTTCCAAAAAGCTATAAAGCTGTTAAGTTTCCATCCTGACATTTATTTAATAGTACATACACATATAAAATCTTTTTTCTTTAAATAAATCGGTAGGCAGTATAGCTAAGAAAAAACAAGTTAGGTGAACAGAAGATGGATTACCCTTGACTAGAGTTTCTATTTTGGTGAAAAATCAGAACACTGATCACAAGCAAATTTCTCTGTGGTTGGCTGATTACTAACATTAGAAATGTTCTCTGAATCATTTAAATCATCTGTTTCTTTACAATGTGCTTTCAGTTACTTGTTTTCAATACAACACTGCTGATAATATTACAATATCCCTTCCTCCTAAGAGAAGCAGTTAGAGCCTGTCTGCATTCCATAGGAACACTGCCTTGCTCTCAGATGCAGCTCCATCTGCCCTTCTCCCCCACACTGCCAGCCCAAAGCCCAGCTTACCCATCTACTCACTCCATCAAGACATGAAAACTGGTGCCATATGATACTGATTTATGAATTCAAACTGCATCAAAAATTCAAACTGCATTTAAATGCAAGTAGTGTTTTCCCTTACCAAAGATTTCCAAAAGGTTCTTTCTTCTCAAAAATGCTGAATGTTTCAGCCTAGTTATGTGGAAGTATTTCTAGGCAGTGCTTGTGTAAAACAGAATTAATGCACTTCCACATAATTACACATGTTCTGAAACAAAGAATGCAATTTGTTCTCCAAGGCAAAGTTTAAAACAGAAAAAAACTTCACAGTGATTTTATGGGTGAGATTAGAAATAGCTTTGTACTAACTTATCAAATTTCAGCAAATTTAACCTTTCAACTTAAAACTATTTTCCTATAGCTGCAGTGGTCCCAGAGATATCTTTCCAGTCAAAAAGCTTTTAGCTCTCTGAGACTGCGAACAAATTATCATTTCTCATATTTTCACTGCTCTAATACAATAAATTATCAACATTGTAGTAAATAGCACCACTGATGTACAAAATCCTGTTCACCAACACCACCCTGCTGTTACACAACAAGAAAACAAAAGTGGGAAGAGAAAAAAACTCTCAAATCAGCAAACAACATGCATAGGCATTCTGGAAAAAAAAAATCCATACACAAAAAAAGATGAGAGAAAACCTTAATTTGGTGTTTTTAGCTGACAAAAGCAGCATTTCTCTCCAGCAGGGAGGGAATTTGGATGTTGCTTATGGGAACCATAATGAAGGCACTCCTTGTGTGACTGCAACACACAAGCTGGAAACGCTGGTGTTCTGCACCAAGCTGTCCATACAGCGGCAGCTGAGGGCACCTTCCAGGCAGGCAGTGCCTGTCAGCCCTGCGGGCTTCCCAGCATCACTCTCCCTGAGGATCCCATCTTCCCTCTCCCAAACATGGCCCCATGTGTTCACAACACGAGCACAGCCGAAAACAAGGAAGTGCTCCAGCCTGCACAGCGAGGGGCAAGCGCAGAGCACACAGCAAGGAAGAGCCTGTAGCCAACAGCTCATCCCCCTGCTCAGGGAAGCCAGACACATCCACCGGGCACCAGGGTGGGACATCCACACACCACTCAGATACACTGCCCCCCTGGACTCAGCTGCTTCCCTTAATTCACTGACCAGCAACCTGCCCCTTTCCATCTACAGCAAGATTAGGAAAAGACTAGGTAGTCAAAATACCTTAACATGGCAACATTACACTAATCATGTAGGAGGGAAATGAAAATTTAATAATATCTAACACTTTTTTTAAAAATAAGGGGCTTCATTAAAAGCAAATTGTTAAATAATTCTGAATGGTTTTATCTTCTCTTAGTAACTGCAAACCTGCTGAGGTTAAGTGGGCAAGACAACTGAAAAGCTGAGTAGCCAACTGAGCTGGCAGTACCTTGGCTCTGCTAGGCATATTCACAGTGCACTTCCCAGTTCCAACAATGGCTAAAGCAAGTCAACAATGACACTGGAATACTTCTCCATAAGGAGAATATTTACACACAGTTACACCCCACCCCACCCCCCAATCATTTTTTTAAAAGTGCAACTGCATCCATTAATACTCAAAACCACTCACAGTGAACCCATACAGAGAGAGGAAAAAATTAAATTTAAACAAGCATATGAGTGTTGTTATTTTATCTCAGTGTGTGACAAATCAACTAGAAGGAAACAATCTATCTCCTCACAAGAAGAATGTGAATTTGCAAATGATCAATTAACTCACATGCTACATTATTCACTCTAAATGGCACAGTCACCTTAACGTGAGCCTGCAGAAGTAATCAATACAGAAGAGAGGAAGATGCTTGTTTTCTATAAATATATACTGATTTGTCAAGGTTCAGACCAAGCCATCTTTATTCACACTGAGCCGAACTTGACTGCAATTCATGGAATTTGAATAACACAGTATGACAAAATAGAAGAACTGCACCCTTGAAAAAAATCTAGAAGTACTTTAAAAGGTCACTTTTGTTCTCCCTATTTGCTTACATACACATTTTAGGAAAAATGACAACAGGAAAATGTGAAAGGATGAGAGCATGAATTAATAATTAGCCAGTTAGCAGCTTAGAATTATGCTGGAATAATAAAATTGAAGTATCTTAATAAACTGAATGTTGTTTTAATGGTTTATCATTTTAAAAATAATCATATTCTTATCAAAGCCACTGTATGGGAAGAGACTATATGAGAGCTGTATTTTTTAATACTGTTTTGCACGGTCTTTACCTTCCATTTATGTTCCTTTCATATCCCATCCCCACACGATTATTGTTGGAACAGTGCTGTAGTCATTATCTGACTGTAAGTTACTTTTAACTTAATTTCTATCTAAATCTCTAACTTAGATTACTCCTCAGAAGGGCAAGTTACTAGACCAGTGTGAAAGAATAGGAAAGTTGAATTTATGTGCTCCTGGTCTCAGGGCTTCAGGCCCAAGGAGGAGGGAGCTTTTCATGCTCCAGGACTAGTATACAGCCACAGAAATTTTATCACAGATTCAGTAGACCCAGTAAGTCCTGCACACAAATTAATATGGAATCACACAATAGCCACGTATTCCTTCCAAAACCAGAGCAATTGAATACAAAAATCAGCAATGAGGTAGCTTAGTTATCGCCTCATTTCTTCAAATGGGAACTATGCCTCACCTGACTTCAACCATATAGAAATTCTGAAGAGATGTTAGGCCTTTCCTAAGGCTACGGGGAGCAAGACAGGCCTACTGCATACTCAGCCAACATACACAAACCTACACTAATTTCACCCACTTGGTTGAATTTTCCACAAAAATCACATATTATTCAATACAACATAAGTTGAGAAGGGGACAGCAGATTTCCCACAAATTTCTATTGCACTCAATATCTGTTTTAATACAAGGAGAACAACTTTAAAGAAATCATAGCCAAGTCACATGCAAATACTTCCCATTCACTTTGAAATGGGAAGACATGTAAATAAAAGAAAAATGCAGCAATAACAGAGGAACAGAACATCACAGATTAGGTACTTCCAACAGAGAAAGCTGTTCAGTAGGTACCTGCACAGTCATTAGTACAGTAGGGTCAGAATCAGAAAAATGTGGTTTGCTTCTGGGTCTTATTTTAAACCGTGCAAACAAAAACTATTCTGTTCACGTCAAAACGTGTTCCTATGGAACAAAACATCTCCTGCAGTCCGGATCACTTCACTGCAAGGCTTTTTTCTCTGTTGCAATATCATCATGTGCCACTAATTTGCCAGTTAAAAAAAAAAAAAAACCCTGAAGCCTAACGTATTTTTATCTACTTGTTAAAAAAAGTAGGGGAAAAGCTCTCCATAATGGAGAAGGGAGGAGGAATGGAGGGGGTGGGAGACAAGAACAGGACACAAAAAGCACCTTTTCCAAAGATTGTTCTAGGCAAAAGAGACATGTCATGTTAAACAGTAGTCAATAGCTGTGTACAACCAGTAAACAAATTCAGCTCTATGAAAAAAGGACTACATCACCATTTAGTGGTTGCAATTTAGATTATTCTAGCGTGTAATACTTTAATTGTATAAAACAAAGCTGATGTCACAAACACAAAAGAACTTCTTGCAAAGCAAGCACCACAAGTAATTTTTATGCTGCCACTGATGGCTGACAAGTGATGAGCACTTTGTTCGAATTCATATACTTATGCATCTAAGGCAACAGGTGGCTTATAAAAAGAAAACACTAAGAGCTTTTTAACTCTTCATTATCAAAAGTCTTATAATATGTTTTATCATAATGACTAAACAATCTCTACAAATAAAAGCTCAACATACTAACTACAAAGATGAACTATGGCTCAAGGAAAATTATACATTATTTTGTTAAAAGCAGAAACTGAAGTGAGGTTCTGGATCCCACTGACTTGAGCTCTGCCTACACTCACAACATTTTGTAACTGCACAAAGCACTCAATATTTAAACCTTGTGATATATAAATTAAAATCAGTTTAAGACAAAAAAAATTATATTTTCTTGCTGACTGTCTGTTCTATGTCCATGTCAAACAACACCTAAATATTGTGGTACCCTTGCAAGGAAATTTCTTTAAGTACATTTTCAAGTCTTAAAATCAACTGGAAGTGACGCATTTCAGTTGTTGCTTAAAGTAGTTTTGGGCCAAAAGTGACATTACAGAAACAACGTGGTTTTTTTCCTAAATATTGCACAGTCCAACGAACAGTTTTGTTTTCTTTATGCATACAGAGAGTTATTAAAAAAAATAATTAAAGCAGCTACACTGCACAGAATGGAGGAACATACTTCATTCACATTTGCATTTAAGTGCAAAGGACTTCAACGCAAAGTAAAAGACACCATAAACACAGAGATAATTCAGATGTAAAAAATAAAACTAAAATAACCTGGAGTGGTGTTCACTGGTTTTGTTACATTTTTTAAAAACTGGAAGGTAAGCTGAGAAGACAAAAATGCAGTAAGAATACCAAAACAATCTTTATATTCTGCCTTGTAATTAAACTATGAAATAATCATCTGCTTATGATTAAAGCATTTTAGTGTTTGCTGGTTTGGATAGATTAAACTCACATACAACATATTAGACTTTCTCCTCTGCATGGCAGTTTCATCATGACACCCCTAACAATTTAAAAATATGACATCAATATTTCTTATCTTGTACACTACACACACAATTTCCATGGTGACATTCACTGGATTAATTTTTCTGCTTTTTGACACTTCAGAGAACCCAACCCAGAGTCTTAAACTTTCACACACTCAACTTCCCATTCCTACTGCTATTTAGCTTTGACACATTAATTTTCACATCAAATTACCAAAGCTGGGTGCATTAAAATATGCAGTAAGTGTCAAGGAACTGTTATCTCAGTAACAGCTCTCTAGGCTAGTATTGAAATACAAACCTATGCTCAAACACATTTTAAAAGTTTAACTAGTAAAGTGAGTTTGAGATGCAGTAGCTTCTGCCATCATCCCTATCAGGAGAAAAACCTGTATGATGGAGTGGAGAGATGAAGAAGGTAGAGGGAAGGAAGAGAGGATGTTGTTTGATTTTGTAAAGAAAGTCTTTTAAACTAACTTTAAAAGAAAACGAATTAATCATGTATTACTTGAATACGCAGAAATTTAATTACATATCTAAAGATAAACACTGAGGTTCTGAAGAATCTTCTTGCTATTTTATCAACAACAGATGAAGCTCCACTTTAACTGCAAAACCCAAAATAAGAACCAAAAGTATCATTTCTGAGGTATTTTGGCGGGGGAAGTTTGGCTTGATATTTTGTTAATTGACTCCAGGCACAGTGGCTCCAGGGTGTTGTTTGAGGCTGGAGTCCCCTGGCATCAAAACTAAAGCAACAGTTTCCAAAGCAGCTCTTGCAACAACTGCTGATAAACACCCAGTGTTTAAATCTAGCCCATTGCTAGTTCTGTTTTCTGCAGAAGATACCAGGATAAAAATTCATCTTGAAATACACTAAAAAATAGCTGGGAGAGACTGAGTGGAGCAAATACAAGAGTGACAAGTTCCAAACAGGGAAAAAAAAAAAAAAAAAAGGCCATAAGAATTTCTGCTGAGATGCCATTGATAACTGACTAATACATAATTCCTGGTAAAGCCAAGTAGAAAAGCCAAACTTCATCTTCAGCCAAAGTGAAGCAGGACTTCATCAGGACAGAAGAGAAAGTCTGGAAAGTATATTGAAAACACACCAACTATCTGCTGAAGGCTCACCAAAAGAAGCCAGCAGATTTCCACATCAATACTTCAGCCTTACAACAGCACAAAGGCACATCTGCAACCAAACTCTGCATCTCAATAACATCTCAGCATAAATAACAGTCGTAAGAAAGTCAGATTTTTTCAGACTCCAGTGGACAACATGCAAGGTTTGAAAGAAAACATCCCTAAGAAGAAAAAAGTGAAAAAAAAAGAAAGGATGCAAATGGCATATTTCCTATGGCTGCCTTTTAACAAACATTTTTCATCTTAGCAATCTCAGCTTAATGCTCCCTCAGCTAGAACAGCATGACTGTTTGCTGTATTACATATTAAATCTGATTACAGAAGTCACCTATTTTTAAATAATCCAGCAAGAAGAACATGGTTATTTTTAAGACCCAAAAACCCTTTTACTACATGGTTTCACAATCAGTTCCAACAGCACAGAAGAAAGTGGCAGCATGTCCATGAGAAAAGGTGTCAGAGTGTGGAGCTGCTTCAGCTCACAGAAGACCTTCCCATCCACTGTACAAGTCTGGCACAACGTATGACTTGGAAAGGGACAGACACCTATTTTTTTTTAGAGTGGCATTTTGGCTGTTGTAGAAACCAGGCTGCTCCAATAAATAGTAATTCTGAAAAGAAACTGAGCCAGAAGTTTTTCTGTCAGTTTATTAGAGTCTCATAAACTCTCAAAGGCAAAGGAACTCTAAACTGACAACCCAAGGATCTCAGGCAAATCTGCTTGACACAGAACAAAAAGGAGGTATATATTAATAAAGTCTTACAACAGCATATCTTAACTAACCCAGAAGCCTTGTTTAGTTTGTCTAGGATAAGTAACTTACAGCCAGAATAAGAAACCCAAAGCCAGGTTCCTCCTGGTCTTCATTTGCAGTAGTTACTCCACTGCTCAGTACACAGCGATCAGATCTGTAACTACTCCTCGTCTATTTTAATATTGAAGTCACAAAAGCCTTGGAAATTATCACCTCAGCGCATCTGGTATTGACTCACCTGCATATTCAACTCCAAAGCAATGAGGGACAGTGATAAAGAGCCCCTGAGCAGCCACAGCAAACCCCTACTGCCGTTTACAAACGCAGGGCAGCCCATGCCTGCAGCTGTGTTAGAGCATAGCCACCTACAATTCAATTGAGAAACAGAAGTGCTTCAAGGAACCTCCCTAGTTTAAGTTTTTCTTTAAAACTCTGCATTAAAAAAACCAAAACAAAACACTTCCTCAACTCTCTGAAAGGGATGCTATAATATTCTCAGCTTACAGACTACTCCCGTTTCTGATACAATCATGCAGCTAATTAAACTTATCATTTTGCAAAGAACTGTTACTTTACCTTTTCTGAGGTAGCCTTCCTCTGACCAAAGGAAAACAGGCTTTCACATTTCATATTAGAAAAACAAAACAAATCCATCTGCAGTACGTTTCCCTTCAAGTTTTCAAGAAAGTCCATGAAACAACAACTAAAAAATTATTAATAAATTATTAAACTCTCACTGTTTTTAAAAGTCAGGATACTCTACATATTCAACAAAGACACCCACTCAAACAGGTAAGCACGTATTTCAGGAACAGTCACCCGAACACCCTAACTCTATCACACGACGATTCGGTGACGTATTACAGAGGAAAAACTCATCTGCATTGCCTAAATAGCAATTACACACTGCCAAATCACACACACACAGAACTATAATAAAAGTAGTTGTAGGTCAAATAATAGCAATGACTCAGTAAAGATAGCCTGCCTGGTCTTTATTCTCAGGGGAGGGAGGGTTTACTGGTCAAGTACTTTATGACTCACAGTACAGTATATTAGAAATTTTCTATGTATTCTTTAGAATTGAGAGATTGCCCTTGTAGCTCAGTAGGTAGCTCTCCTGTTTCTGGCCTACGAGGTCATAGCTTTAAGTCCCTGCTGAGGAAACTTAACAAGTTCCATCTATAAATAGAATGGCATTAGATGCTGCTACTCTAGCAAGGGTGGTGGCCTTTAGACAGGAAATTTTGTGTTTTCATCTGTTCTGATACAAAAAAGGAACTGGACATAAAGAGGCATAGGATATTATGCTAAAGATGAATGACAAAGTGGATTCCAAAATCCACAGTCACTTCAATTAGCGTGACACCAACAAATCTAGCATTATCAAACTATGATAAAGGCTAGTCAGGAATGCAAGAACAGTAATTTTCCTTCTCAATGATAGCAAGTAATTAAATAAAATTACAGACTTTACAATATTTGAGACTGAAACCTCCTAGGTACTATACAATCAAAATTCAATTTGAGACATCAAGAGGCAACCTCAACATAAAACAAATTTTGGACTGTTTGATTATATAACATAATGTTTGAACATTCATGGCCCTCTCTATCTGAAGAAGTAAAGTATATCCTTGAGAGACATTTATTTAATGATCATTGATTAATATGACACATATAAATTTTTGCTCCTAATATCCATATATTTGGGGAGGCTTATTCAGCTCTCAGAACAACTACTTGTGAGAAATTTGAGAATGAAACCTATTTTAACACTTACCTGAGCTTATTTGTGCTTGAAACTGTAACTATCTGGCTTTAGAGGAACATGGATTAAAGCTCAGGCATCAGTTTTACTTAGTCTGGCAATGTAATTTACTATTCAATAAAGACAATGGCTAACTCACTACAGTGATGACTATCTTCCAGCACCTGTTCCACAGTCTGCACCCACATGCCCAGGAAAACAAATTCACTCCTCTGCTAGAGACAAAGCTGCAAACAGAATACTGCAAACAGCTTTGAGGTACAAACCCACAAATTTTGTCCATGTAAACACACCAAAAGAAAAGAAACACCAGCAATAAACCAGGAGATTAGGGTGATTTTATAATGTGATTTCCTGCATCTCAAACACACCAACATTATGTTCAAGGACGACGACAGATCTTGGAATGTTCTTCACAATTTTTCAGCATAAGAGGTTATTGCCCTTCCTATAATTATGTTCTTGCCTAAGTGAAAAATCAGCTTAATTACAAGTTTTCCACAGCTGGCCAAATTAAGCTAGTTGATCCTGCACTGGCAGGATGCTGGTGTACAAAATCTCTCCCTCCCTCTTCCAGGTGTAGGTTTCAAAGTAATAGTAATTGAAACTGCATCAAAGAAGATTCACAAGAATCCCATCCTGGTCCTTTAATTCCACTATCAACATTTTGGACAATAATGTTCTAGTATCTAAAGCACACACAAGGCTCTTTTCTGCTGTTCAGATCCTTCTACAAACAACTGCTTTTAAGCATCAGCCTTCATCCTAAGCCTCTTTCCATGTTCTTGTATTGAAAAGTGGGCACATACAAAAGACAAGAGCCACTGTGATGCCTGCTCTGACTTGTAATCTACTTCAATTTCATTTACATCCACTGCCTCTGCTGCTGGACTCCAATCCTACTTGGTTATTTCTCAAAAAGCTTCTTTGAGTAGATGTCTGTACAAACATTCCTTCTCTCTACCAACATTATTTCTGAGCAAAAAGTCTGCTGTGCTTCCATCCTCGGATCCAGTGAGAAAAATCCAACAGCATTAGACAGCAACAGGTCTCCAAGGTGGCTTAAAGTTAGTACATGACACTAATGACAACTCCATGTGTTTCCCTGCCAGAAATCTTGTGTCAAGGCAGTACTTCTTGGAAATAAGTTTTCCATGGCTCATCGTCTCTTCACATCCCTTTTTTATCAGGCACTTCGTGGGGTCTTTTTGCCTCAAACTGAATACTGCATCCAAATGGAAAAAAAAAAAGAAAAAGTTTATTCAAACATGCTTCCTTTTACGTCACATTCCCAAAAGGGGAATGAAGACTTGCATGCATATGGAATTCCTCTCTAGAATGTTGTTTGCCTTAGAGCTTAACTTCACCTGCTTTGAGAAGGGACTGTCCCCAGTCTTGCTCATTACCACAGAAAGTGGTACAGCACCAAGAGGCCTGATGGGATGCAGCCAGGTATCATTCACTACATGAACACTGTTTCTGCCTGCAGGTACCAAACTGCTGCTGTAGGGAGGAGATCTACATGAATAAAAGCTCTAAAGTAAAACACAGCTAAGCAACCTCTGAAAAATCCTCCTCTCCTGCAACAAAAGCATTTTTTAAATGAGGAAAAACTAATGATAAGTAAATTTGCATGTATCTCCTTAATATTAATAGCCTCCCTTCCCTTCCAAGGCAGTGGGCATAGTATCAGAATGTGGAGAAGTAAAATTCAAAGACAGGTAACACATGGCCTAAGACAATTACCCCTAGTTTGGTTTTTTTCTGTGACCTGACATTCTGAAATTGCAACACGCTATGCAAAAACAATCCTGCACATACAAATTATTTCACTTTTGGTGATGATTTTGCTAAAAGGAGCAGACGAATGGCATTTTTATAAGTCTGATCAGAAAAATCTCCTGTGCAAAGCCTTTTCTTAAAATCAAAAAACACTGTACAACACTTAACCAAAAAAAATCTCAAACCAATCTACTAACAAAAACCCCACAAGCATTAGATTAATACACAGATGCAACTGCCAGTTAATTTTGAAAGCTTTCACAATTTCTGGATTTAATATGGAGAAATTACTGAAAGCCAACTGAAAGTTTAGCTGAACTATGAGCCATTGCAAATATTTTATTAAACTTGAATTCAGCTGCTCCAACAGTAAATAAGAGAAAATTCCAGTAGGAACAATCATCTACTCAATTGCATACATCAATGTATCTTGATTGTGTAACATTAACAAGCTTAGTATGTGCAGAAATTTTTAAACTTTGGTAGCCAAGCAGTGAAAAGTTTGTATTTGTAAACAGTCAACCCTTTTTTAGGGTGTCAATTACACTTAGCAATATAAAACAAAACCAAAGCATCTTCAAAAAATTGAACCAAAATATGTCAAAGATGATACAATTTTCTTTTAAGACAGATACCTCTTAAAACATCAGACATCATTTCAAGGTGAATTTTGACACATTATGAAGATGAAAGAAACAGCTTCAAATATTAGACGTGACAGAGCCAAGCCACAGCTGCATAAACTGAGCCACTGTGATTCCCGAAGCACAGAACACACAAGCTGAAAGGATGAGATGTAAGCCGTACTTTGTTCACTGAAATGTCAGTGCGGTGGAGTGTGGCTAAGGCTCATATGCCTCTTCCGATTCCAGGAGCAGCAATCAGCAGGTATGGTTTCTTGCTAGAGAACATGGGGGCAAATCACATCATGCCTCAAGTATATAAAAGCTACAGATGGTAAGAATATTTATATAGAAAATACACACATTTTTATAGGAAGTCAAAAAAATAAGTGAAAAAAGAGGATGTATCTTATTCAGTCAAAATAACTTTATCATCACTTTAATTTTTGTAGGTGAATTGGAACACTGGCAGTATTACAAAAAAGCTACCATTAAGCTTCATGATGGTAAAAATATAAAGTCAACTTGATTTTAAATGCTGAGCAAAAATCAGCAAAAGTATTGTCAAACTCAGTTTTGATTAGTGCTTTTTTCAAGTAAGAATAAACTACATTCAACTGACATGGTTCATAGCTATCGAAGTAATGACAAATAGCTTCAGAAGTTAGCTAAAACCCTGAAGGAGGCAGAACCAGGGGGTGGACTAAACATTTCCAGTTTTAACAAACATAAAACTGGAGTAAAAGCAATTAAAGCTTTCTAGGAACCCATTTGCATTGGTCACACCAGTCACTTCCGTAAGACCGCAGGGGATGTTTACCTAGCTACGTAGCCCTTTCACTCTTATCACAAAGAACAAGATTTCACGGATTATCAGTTACCAAACTCCCCATCCTGCTGCTAAAAGGCAGCTGGAGCTCCTCTGCTGTGAAGTCAGAGCACTTCCAGAGGAGCAAAGCAGGAGCTTCCCAGCCCTATCGGCCTGCACTCCCCCAGCACCGAGTCACCGCAGGCAGTTCACACAATCCCCTGCAGGACTGGCACGCCAGGGGATGGCACAGGCCAAAGCCCAATGTTCCCTGCTCGACTTTAAACACTGGGCATCCAACCCTAATGTTTTTTTATTATTTGAAAAGGAGCATTTGATAGCAAAGTACTTCTACAGACAAGCTTCCTCCCAATTTCTGTACCTTTGAAGAGACTGGATTTCATTAAAGAAACTAAAAATAAGAGAAAAATGTGGAACATATTTGCTAGAAAACTAGGACTGCAGAATATCAGTGGGAAGAGAAATTTAAAACCATGTAGAGCTCTGGCTGCTTAACATCCAGTACCTTCAAAAACTTGACAGAGATGCAGCAAGGACTAAACACCGGTATCTACCATTTTCCTCAGTGAAACACTGTTAAGTGCAATTTGTAAATTTACATTTGTAACAAAGTTGCCATTTATAGCTCACCATACAAAGAAAGCAATTTTCTGCAAGTACTTGTGACCAATCTGCCATAAAAGTTGAAAGCTGGTTAAAGCCATTAAACTGAGGAAGAAACACCATGATAACCTTCAAACAGGTGACAGCCTGCCTTCTGTCACCACAAAAAACACTGCTGCCTCAGTTAAAACTGCAGTACACCTGAAACATGGAGAACAGAACCATCAGAAATGTTTCAAATTAAACTGTGAAACTTGGAAGATGAACAAAGCTGTAAGTACCTTAAAGCACGTGTCAGGTAACTATGGGACTGCAAACACCACTATCCAGGATAACCATTTCAAACTTAAATCCCTCATTCCCTCAGCCAGTAAGTAAGCAAGTATATCTATCTGAGGTTTTCATAACGGGGTGTGACCAAAAATAAATTATACCCCTACCTCTAAGAAACTGGGACAACATCTGAAAGTTTTCTTTTTAAGTGTATGGAGACCAACTGGTTTAGTGCAAGTATCAGTACATTATTTTCAGTTTGTGCACCTTTACAGAAAAAAAAATCCACAGAAAGGATCAAAGCCCAAGAATGGATTGCTCTATTCTTCAGGGGAAAACTTAATTGCCTTGTTTACTGAGCTAGGAGAATATACTTCATACTGTCACTAATCATGTCTAAAAATACCGTGGTGCCCAACACAAACTTACCTCTCCTTTTACTTGTCCTGTTACCCTACCATATGTGTTGCCATGTGTGGCCTGTTTCTTTGCATATATTAAAACATACCTTAGACACATAAACAATGTTTTTATTGATTTATTGAAAACCATATATCAGAGGAAAGGCAACAGTCTAACAAGGATATGGAAATTTGAAGGCTGAAAATCCACAACCATTTCAAGTTGAGGGTATTGTCTCTTTTTAAATGAAGTAAAGAAAGTAGAGAATTAGCCAGGTGGAAATAGATAGCATTCCTCCTCAGCTTTATGCCGTGGAAGAGCTCACCTGTGTACCTTGTGGTGCATCCACTGATAGGCAACAGCCTTCTCCAAAAAACATCTCAGAACACAACAACAGTGTAATCTGTTATGGCAGCTAGAAAACCCACAACTAAACCTTCTTTCCTAAAGAAAACGCAGTTTAACACATCCCCAATAAATAAAGAAAACAGGCTCAAACCCTTTAGCCTAGAACTATAAAATATCTTTGATGAGCTACCCAAAGTCTGTCTTATCACACTCAACTCTATTCCTATCAAGCCACTTCCTTACCTATTGT
The DNA here is from genome assembly GCA_013397395.1 of Sinosuthora webbiana. Taxonomy (NCBI): domain Eukaryota; kingdom Metazoa; phylum Chordata; class Aves; order Passeriformes; family Sylviidae; genus Sinosuthora; species Sinosuthora webbiana. The sequence continues at coordinate 462,541 of VXBN01011665.1, forward strand.
TACCTTAATTAATAAACTTGGTTAATTCTCAAACTGCTTTCAGCAAAATTACCAACTGAACCAAGCTCAGGCAAAGCTAACAAGCCTTTCTTCAATATACTCAGGCATGCAGAGCTTGAAGTCTACAGCACAAACCCACAATGACCTGCTTCTGACTTCCTGCCTGGCATCCATAAAAAAGACCAATTCTCTGAAGGACTCTGCTTCCCATGCTGGCCATTACCCCAGGCAGTAGTAGTGCATAAAGACAGGGAACAACGCTTTCGGGCTCAAGGGTGAAAATGTGTTCCAGATCAAATCAATATGAAAACAAACACTAAAGTTTTCATGCTTTGAAAACACAGAATCCCCAGATCACTCCCTGTTACAGCTCTTCTTACCAACATTTTATCATTCTTATCTTCTCTTCATCTTCATCTTCTACCTCCTTTCCAGCTTGTTGGCATACAAGTCCCACCCTCCAGTCCCCTGCCTATTGCCCTTGAACAGGAGCAGCCTGCCCAAGTTCTTCTTAAACCACCTTCTACTGTGACTGCAAAGATTCAGTGTTAAGTGTCCACACACCAGGCTGAAAACTGACAGCTGGTTTCAGGGCCTTGGTTCTCAAAGATACACAGTTCACCAGAAACTTGGACCAAATGCTGGTAAAAGGCAACTTCAAAAGAAACTTCATCCTCTCAGTATCTGCAAAGTTTAAGGATTTACAAAAGCAGCAGATTTCTACTTCCATTTCTCTTTTATTAACACATTCCATTCCTCCTTTTTCATGAAATTAAATATATAAACTGCCATGCACTGCTGGCAAAAGAAAATGACACATCATTACTGCAGACTTCCAAAAACCCAGCTTCTTTTTAAGTCTTCAGTACAAGGCTAATGAAGAAAGGTACACCTTTAGATAGCAGAGGATGAGGATTGTCTTGGCTGGAAAAACCCAAGACCTGATGGCTTTGAATTGAATGGTAGAAGTTAAATTGTAATGGATATTTGTTCCACAGTTATTAATTACAGTACAACAATGCTGTCCTTAAGCTGGAGAAACAGGTAAGTAAGTTTACATACGCATCAGATGAAAGATCCCATCACAGGCGTTAATGTGAGACAAGAAGGAATTTCCTAAGCCTTGTCCAGTGTGGGCTCCTTTCACAAGGCCAGCAATATCCACCACATTCAGAAATGCTGGAATTTTGCTGAAATATAAAAGTTAGAAGTTTTATTACTAAAGCATATTAGCCAAAACTTTTAGCACAGAAATAAATTCAGAACATGAAAATCCAACACTTTTTTTTTTTTTTCTGGAACAAGATAAACATCACAGTATGGAATGCATAAGACAAAATTCCCCCAATCTCATATAAAGCATCTATTCTCTAAGTTCTCTGTAAATATTTATGTAAAATTAAGTAAACTAGTTCTGAAGTGTGGAATCAAAAATCAAACTACACAATAATCAAGCAGGCCTGGAAGACTGAGGCATAAATATGTCATGGGTAACACAGTTTTCACAGAACCAAAGAGGTAAAACACAAAAGGCCATTGCATTCTGCTATTGCACACCTCTAAAGTTACCATTTAGTTCAGTAGGTTATGCAACTTTCTCAAAAGAGCACTTTTTTTTTTTTTAATACAGTGCTGATTAAAATTAGCAGTGCTCAGGGTTATGCAAACAATTTGGAAAAAAGCAGGTAAGTTAAGATGGTATTATAACACAAACAGCTGTGATGTTTTCCACCATAGTGAACAGCAAAGGGTTAAGCAGACATGTTCACATCACATTTTATACAGCAACAACAGAATAGTCATTAAGTACAAATTAGCTGGCAGAAAAAAGCTTTCAAAGTTTTGGGAAATTTATAAACTGCAAGCCTTCTACCCTCCACAGACTCTCAACTTGTTAAAAAATGAACAAATTATTTAATGGGCATTAAACTTCTCATGTACACGCTAAACCAATTACTTCTCAAAATCAAGCTGAGTCGGGAAAAAACCCCAAGAAACCACTAAAACTTTGTGATAAGGTGTTGACTAACAGCACCTTCATATGCTCTATGCAAAGAACATCATCATCGTGAACAGCGACAGAACCACACTGAAATACTGCAAATCCCTCTGCAAAGGACCAGAAACTGCACACCACAGTCCCAAGATCTCCAGCTTGATGGCTCCAAAATAAATAGCTGGAAGAGTAGTTCATTCCCATCAAACACTTCATCACCATCATATTTCATTAGCACTATGCCAGGACTAATAAGGCAGCTCACTATTTCAGTGGCAGTAAGTATAGCAGCAAACACACAAACTCACAGCTTTCACACCCCCAAGGAGAGGGGTGTGACTGCCCTGAAGCCAGCAGGAGCAAAAAGAGCTCATTTGGAAAGCAAGAGTGTTCTGTTCTATGGTGAGTGTTCTTCAACACAGATTCAAATCCAAAGACAAAAATTCTATGGTCTACCTTAAGATGCCTTTTCCAAAGACCTACCTTTGCAGTGCTGCCCACAGACAGAAACAACTACAAAGGTGGGAATGAGGGCTAGGGATGACCTAGCCAGTTATCTTCCAGGCAGCATTACACTTTGGAAATCTTTACTGTCCACAGCCCAAACTGAGCTTTACTTTTATTAGTGTAACAACTCGATGACAAAAACATTTTTTCAAATACCGAAATATTTGACAACATGACTGCTGTCAAATCTGTAACAGCAGGAAACTCCACCAGCAGGAAAATCACCCTTCTCATCACAGTGCCTGGTATGGCAGCTATAGCCCAGACAGAAAAAAATGTAGCTACAGAAATCTATGGATCATTGTCTCTGCTGTGAGCAACTGACTTAGGTAGAACAAAACACAATTCCAACTTTTTTTTTCTTTGGTGCTACCACACTTCCATTTGACTGCAAATAAATCAGCAGATATGCTTCCCCACTTCAAATTAACTCTCTAATCTAGGGAGAGAGATTCACTAGAATCTGTTTGAGT
>VXBN01011667.1:13064-33837 GCA_013397395.1 Sinosuthora webbiana
CCTCAGGAATTCCTTGGGATCCCAAACTGGGTATGTGTCCTCATCCCACCCTCAGGAATTCCCTGGGATCCCAAACTGAGGATATTTCCTCATCCCACCCTCAGGAATTTCCTGGATCCCAAACTGAGAATATTTCCTCATCCCACCCTCATGGCTCTCCTGGGATCCCAAACTGAGGATATTTCCTCATCCCACCCTCAGGAATTTCCTGGATCCCAAACTGAGAATATTTCCTCATCCCACCCTCATGGCTCTCCTGGGATCCCAAACTGGGGATGTTTCCTCATCCCACCCTCAGGGATTTCCTGGATCCCAAACTGAGGATATTTCCTCACCCCACCCTCAGGGATTTCCCGGGAATTGCCGTTCCAGGGCTGCTCCCCCATCCCCGCCTCCCGCAAGCTCCAGGGCTGCGCTGAGCTCCCAGCCCAAAACCTCAGGACACGGATTTCCCAGCCTGAAACGGCCTCCAACGGCATCCTTTGGACTTTCCCCTTTTCCCTAATTACAGGGATTTGTTTTTATTACCACCACGGGCCTGCTCCAAACCCGGCCGGCTCAGGGAAAAGCTTCCGCAGGCTCTTGGATCTGAGCTCTCGGATCAGCCCGAGGCGCTCGAGGGAGCTTTTCCTGCGTCAAGTTATCCATTATTTGCTGCTTCTGATTTAATTGTCCACCAGAAATTTCCCTTCCACCTGCCTTGGGAGCGAGGAGAGGATTCCCACTGCACTCCCAGGCCCACAGAGTGGGAACAGCGGGATCCCTGGGGTTGTGCCCCAGGTCGTTTGGAGCCGAATATTCCCGACGTCAGACACGGGGAGGTGGATTTTGGCCGAGGTTTCTCCAGCCCAGCCACCCCTGTGAGCTCTGGGCACCTCCGTGTCCAACACCTGCTCCACCTTTTTGGGAAAAGAGCCTGGAATTGCCTAAAATTCCACAGGATTTGAGGTCTCCCTGCTCCCTGGGCTGAGCTTCAGCCCTCAGGGAGTTTTGGAGAGGTGGGAAATTGATGCTTTGGACCTCTTGAAGAAGGTGGAAAACGAAGATATTTTTTGGGTTCTCATCCTCAGGGTGTTTTTCCCAGCCTGAGGTGTGTCCCGTGGGGCAGAGGATCCCCTGGAGCAGCTTTGGGAAGTTGAAATGTTTAAATTCCTTTAAAACCAGTGAGTTTGGCCGTGGATTTCACTGGACGACCTTTGGGAACGGGCTCTTGGTGTGTCTCATCCCACACGGGATCACCTGAGCTCGGGAATGACCCTTTCTCCCAATCCTGGAACGGTTTCCCCACGGATTTGGAAATGGAAATCCATGGAAAAGGACTGTTTGGAGAGGAGAATTCCCAGGGGGAATATTCCCAACGGGATATCTGATGGTGCCGACTGCGATCTCCTGGATTAGGAGAGGTGGGATGTGACCTGCTGCTGCCCAGATCGCTGCTGACAGAATTCCACCCCTTTTCCCACGGGGTAAATCAGGAATTCCAGCGCTAGGTTTCCATCTGGACGCGATGCTTGGCCATTCCCCGCGGGATTAACCAAGTCCTGGAGGAAAATCTCCCCCCCGGGGACACCTTGGAGCTGGGGCTCGGTGGTGCCCGCTCCTGGAGGTGTAAAGCTCGGGCGGCGGCAGCAGTTAATGTATGCATGCTTCGGGTTCCCTCATTACCATTTCAGTTGGCTCGTTTACATAATAACGCAGAACACAGGGTCATTTGCATAAAATTAAAAAAAAAAAAAAAAAAAAAAAAAAGGGGGGAGGAAGAAAGAACAAAATAAATAAATAAAATGAAATAACCGATGGTCGCTTTCATTCGCAGAAGGAGCCCGTGAAGTTATTTTCGTCCCCAAAGTCCCGAGGAGCCGGATCCTCGGCAGGGAACTTTGCTCTCCGCACAAAACGGGACTCGACCATTCCAATTCATGGAATATCAGCTCTCTCCGTGCTGGAGGGTTTGTTTTTTGGGATTTTTATTTTTTTTTTTCTTCCAGCAGCCGAGGGGAAATCCCCTCCCGGCTGCAGCGGGAGCAGCCCCGCTGGCTCGGGGGCGGACAAAAGTCAATTCCCCCGGCTCGGCTCCGCACCTGACGGGCCGGGAACGAGGGCTCTGCTCCTTGGAGACCATCGGTGCGCTGGGAAAAATGCCCTGGAAAAAACGCTGTTCGCTCCCAGCGCTTGTGCCTGGTGGGCAGAACCCGATCTGGGGGGGTTCCACCCCTCCCCACCCCGCAGCCAGCACCGGCAGCCCGAGGAAAGCTCCTCCCGGGCTTCCCGGATTTCCTGTCGTGTCCTGATGGAATCTCAGGGTCATTTGGGCTGGAAAACGTGGATGAGACCACCAGATCCAGTCTTTGACCCGTCACCACCGTGCCAGCAGAACCACAGCGCTGAGTGCCACGGGCCAGAAGGAATCATCCCAAATTCCCGTGGGCAAATATTCCTGTTTTATTTCCTATTTCTGGATGTGGGATCTGAAGGACGAGGATGGGGAGCTTGGTCAGTGCCACCTCTGCAGGTCCTGCTCCTCCTCCCTGTGCAAATGCTGCAGCTGTTTCAATTAACAGCCCATTTTTTATTATTATTATTATTAATTACCTTTATTTTTTTCTGTGAAATTCCCTGAATTTCCTATTCCTATATTTTATCAATATTCCTTCCCATGGGATGGGTCCACACCCCAGGTGGTGTGACCAGAACCATTTGGAGCTGGATTATTTGGAATCCCAGGATCATTTGGGCTGGAAAACGCCTCTGAGACCACCAGGTCCAACCTTTGACCCATCACCACCGTGTCAGTGCTGAGCGCCACGGGCCAGAAGGAATCATCCCAAATTCCCGTGGGCAAATATTCCCAGCCGGGCCTTCCCATGGGAGGTGTCACTGCAGGTGGTGTGACAGAGCCACTCCCAGCCCTGGTGCCCATTCCAACAGGGGAATGGGATCATTGTTAGGGCCTGTGTGGATATTTTGGGGCAGAATTCCAAGCCTGGCAGGCTCAGGGAGCTGAGCCCCACCACGCCCATGGCCAACAATTCCCATTCTTGTCGGCATTCCCAGGAGGGCCAGGGACAACCCTCCATGCCTACACTCCCATTTTTCTTGGGAGCATCATGCTGAGGGACAGGGAATTCCCAGCAGATTGTCCCATTGTCCCCTGGATCCCAAAGAACGGGGCAGCTCCGGGTCATGTTTCCAAGCTCTGCAAGACCTCGCCAAGGTTGTCACTGCTCATCCCAAAAACCTCCAGGAGGATTTGCACTGGTGGGGGAAATGCGGAGGTCGGTTCATACCGAGGGTTGGGGTTTAATTTCAGGGATGAAATCCGGGAGAAATCCCTCGGTGCTCCGGAGGCTTTGGATGCTCCTGGGCCAGGCTCAGCTCCCGTGACCCCTCTGCGATCCCAGGTCACATTCCCAGTGTCCAGAAAGGTGCTGCAGGTTTGGCCCCGGCCGGGTGTTCCCTGGGTGGAGCCGGGGGCTGAGCCCGGCTGGGGCAGCCGCTCCTGGTTTGCAAAGGAAATGCCGGGTAAACAATCCTCATTATCCTTCCAGCTCCCTTGTTGTTCCCATTCCCATCCCTGTTCCTATTCCCATTTCCATTCCATTCCCATCCCTGTTCCTATTCCCATTTCCATTCCATTCCCATCCCTGTTCCTATTCCCATTTCCATTCCATTCCCATCCCTGTTCCTATTCCCATTTCCATTCCATTCCCATCCCTGTTCCTATTCCCATTTCCATTCCATTCCCATCCCTGTTCCTATTCCCATTTCCATTCCATTCCCATCCCTGTTCCTATTCCCATTTCCATTCCATTCCCATCCCTGTTCCTATTCCCATTTCCATTCCATTCCCATCCCTGTTCCTATTCCCATTTCCATTCCATTCCCATCCCTGTTCCTATTCCCATTTCCATTCCATTCCCATCCCTGTTCCTATTCCCATTTCCATTCCATTCCCATCCCTGTTCCTATTCCCATTTCCATTCCATTCCCATCCCTGTTCCTATTCCCATTTCCATTCCATTCCCATCCCTGTTCCCATCCCTGTTCCCATTTCCATCCCATTCCCATCCCATCCTTATCCCCATTCCCATCCCTTTTCCCACTCCCATCCCCATTCCCCGTCTCCCCCCAGCCCGTCCCGGAGCAGGAGGATGATGCAGATGAGATGCAGATGAGATGCAGATGAGATGCAAAAGAGCGGGACGGGGATTTGCGTCCTTTGCTCGGCTCAGGGGCTGCTCCAGGGCGGGAGGGAATTGTTTCCCAGCTCTCCTGGGGGTGTCCGTGTCCCTGCCGGCCCACGGGGGATTCCTGGATGTGGGATTTGAGGGACAAGGACGGGGAGCTTGGTCCTGCTCCTCCTCCCCGTGCGAACGCAGCTGCAGCTCTTGCAATTAACTCCCTCATTTTCTTGCTATTAATTATTTAATTTTTTTCCTGTGAAATTCCCTGAATTTTGGCTGGTTAAGACGCTCTTCCCCCTCATCCCAGAGCTCTGCATCCCCCCTGCTCCTACAATCCCTGCAGTCCCTCATTCTGACAGAGAATTCCTGGGAGAGGGACAGGGTGGTTCCCAAAACCTCACATTCCTTATGATTATGATTCCTCATCCTCACGGATAATCCCAGGAATTCCAGAAGTGGATTGTACTGAGGGGGACGTAACTTTTCCCACTGTTTCCCCACAACAGCGAGGAACTTTCCTCCCTGCAGGGACTAAAACTCTTTGTCCCGATTTCGCAGTTTCTCATCCCAAAGGTCCCTCCTCGCCCGCGGGTCCTCGGGAGGGCGCTGGGTGTGGGAGCCCGGGGTATCCATGGATGCATCCCAAGGGATCGGGCAGCCCCGGGAGGGACAATCCCGGCGCGATTCCCGCGTGCCTCTGGCTCCTCCTGAAGGACACAGCGGGCGGGGGGCACGGGGGGCTGCCGGCCCGCAGGAGGGGAAGCGGCGGGTGGGATGGGAGCAGGGAGGGAACGGGAGGAGAGCAGGAACAGCATCCCGGGGTGTCATCCCTGCTCACTGCAAAGATCCCACGTCCTGGGGCAGCTGGAGCGGGCACAGCCCGGGGTGGGGTCTGGAGGGATGGGATTTGGAGGGGTGGGATTTGGAGGGGTGGGATTTGGAGGGGTGGGATTTGGAGGGGTGGGATTTGGAGGGGTGGGATTTGGAGGGATGGGAAGTTTGGAGGGATAGGGACTTGGAGGGGTGGGGTTAGTGGAGTGGGATTTGGAGGGATAAGGGTTGGAGGGGTGGGATTGCGTGGAGTGAGGTTGGTGGGGTGGGATTTGGAGGGATGGGGTTGGTGAGGTGGGATTTGGAGGGGTGGGATTTGGAGGGATGGGGTTTGGAGGGACGGGGCTCACAGACATGAGGATTGGAGGGATGGGATTTGGAGAGTGAGGACAGCGAGATGGGACTTGGAGGGATGGGGTTTACCGGGACGTGGATTGAAGGAACAGGGATTGCAGGGACTGGCCCAGGAGGGTGAAAGGAGCAGGCAAGGGCTCAGCCCCTGCTTCCGAGCCCTTTTCCATGCAGGCAGCCAGAGCAGACCCCATCCCCTGAGAACAACCCTTTCATTTAATCCCCTCATCCCCACGGGCTTGGAACTCCCACCCCGGGCTTGGACTCTGCATTGTGCTGCCAGTCTCCCACTCCCAGCTCCCAACAGGGCTCATAAACCTCTCCCTGCTTTGCTGGGAAGAGTTTTCCCAGCCCGGCTTTTCCCATGGGATCTGTGGCAGCAGTGACGCTTCTCCCCAGCCTGAGCAGCGCCTGTTCCCGGCCGGGCTCTGGGTGGTTTCCACTCCTGGCTCTGCCGGCCCTGCCAGGGCTGGTGCCACCCCAGAGGCTCCTTGTGGCTGCGCATTCCCAGCCCCCGCGGTGCCTGCCGTGCTTTTTCCAGGGTGGTTTTTCCAGGGAGAGCCGGCGGCTCCCGCCTGCCCAGGGCCAGCCGGGGCTGGGCCCTCTCCAACCTCCAGCGAACAAGGCGCCGATTGAGGAGCAAATTCAGATTCGCTGCTGTCCCTTCACACCTCCCCGGGCAGGCCACAAACCCGCCGGGAGGGCACGGAGGCGTTTTTGGGATGTCACCTCACCCCGATCCCAGATCCATCTCCCGGAGTGGCTCCAGGTGGGGACAGCATCGGGATGGGGGGTGCTCCGGCTTCACCCCAAAATAAAACCAGCAGGAAAACCCTCACAGGGGGCGGGTTTGGATCGGGACGAGCTGCGGGGATGCAGAGACAGGAGCGAAGTCCCTGCAGCCCCATCTCCCCGCCTTCAACCCAAAATTTCCCCCCCTCGTCCCCCCCACCTGAACGCTTTACAAGACAAACACCTAATCCGGCGGGGAAATTAGAGCCGCATAATATCTCTTTTCACGGCGCGCCGAGGTGTTGAGTCTGATTACGGCGCACACTGTTTGCTTTGTGCCCGGGCAAAGCCCCTGTAATTTCTCGGCCGAGTCAACATCAGCTCCTTTGCCACGAGGCTGAAAATCCACAGGCTCCTGTGCAAACGAGCGAGCAAATATTAATCCACGGGAAATGGGTCTGGGAGGCGAGGCAGGGAAAGGGGAGGGAGGTTATTTATACCCCCCTTTCCCCCCCTCCACAATCCCCTCCCGGGATTAATAATGCCGAATTAAAAATGGGAAAAAAAAAAAGAAAAAATTAAAGAGGGGGGTGAGGAGGAGGAGGAGGACGAGGAGGAGGGAGGTGACACGTTCCTGCTGCTCCCTGATTTCCTGGGAGGGAAAATGCCCCCGGTTCGGAAGGTGCTGGAATGTCCTGAGCTGGAAGGGACCCGCAGGGATCATGGAGTGGCCAGGGTGGATCCTCCCTGCTCTCCCAGGAGCTTTGGAGGGTGACGGAGATGAGTCCTCGCGTTGTCCTGACCTGCCCCGGGCTCCCCACAAGGCAGAAATTCAGGAGCTCAGACCTTTTCGGTCCCTGAAAAGTGCCGTGACTCACTTTCCCCGTCTTTAAACGCGGAATTTTGAGGCTTCCTAATTCCCAGGAGCGTCCTGGCTGGATGAGAGGGGTGTCACTGCACAAACCCAACCCGAGGGCTCGAGGGAAGCCTTTGCCAGCTGCTGCTTCCCAAATTCAGGGCGGTGGCCGGGGGGATCTGAGGGCAGACACTGGGTGTTCCATCAGAGACCCCTTTGCTGGGAGGGCTGGGAATGCTCCCCTGGAATCCCCCCAGATCCTGCCCTCCGTCCTGGGGTGTTTCCCACATGGATACCCCTCGTTTCCAGCCCTACAGAGCCCCAGGAGTGGGGATTTTCTCCTTCCCCCCCGGCTCCCTGCCAGCCCTGCCCCGCTGGATCAGCAGCACCTCCGGCAGCCCTTGGGCTCTGCCCAGGACAAACATCGCCCGGGCTGGGAGGGAACAGCAGAGAGAGGGGTGGTGTGGGGAGAGAGAGGGGTTTGTGTTAACCTGCGGGGTGAGCGGGGAAAGAACCCTGCAGGGGACACTGGGATTGAGATGGGATGGGATCCATGGGATGGAATCCATGGGTGGGATGGGATCCGTGGGGATGGGATGGGATCCATGGGATGGGATCTATGGGATGGGATGGGATGGGATGGGATGGGATCCAAGGGATGGAATCCATGGGTGGGATGGGATCCATAGGATGGGATCCATGGGATGGGGTAGGATCCATGGGATGGGATGTGATCCATGGCATGGGATGGGATGGGATTGGATCTATGAAATGGGATCCACCGGATGGAATTGGGATGGGATCCATGGGGATGGGATTGGATCCATGGGATTGGGACGGCGTGGGATGGGGTGGGATAGGATCCATGGGATGGGATCCATGGTATTGGGATGGGGTGGGGTGGGGTGGGATCCATGGGATGGGATCCATGGTATTGGGACGGCCTGGGGNAGGATCCATGGGATGGGATCCATGGGGATGGGATGAGGTGGGATGGGGTGGGATAGGATCCATGGGATGGATGGGATCCATAGGATGTATGGGATGGCATGGCATGGCATGGATCCTGCTCCATATCCTGGTCCTGCTCTTCATCCCATCCCTCCTGCTCCACATCCCACACCTGCTCCCCATCCCGCCTCCCCTGCTCCCCATCCCATCCCATCCCTCCTGCTCGGCATCCCGGCCCTGCTAACCCCATCCCGGCGCTCCCAGGCCGTGTTTCCCAGGGATCCCGGGCTATCCCCGTGTCCATGCTGTGTCGGGGCTGGCACGGGCACGGCCGGGGTCACTGCAGCCCAGCCCAACCCAGCCCGGCCCGGCCCGGCCCGGCACGGCCAGGAGGGTGTTAACGAAGCAAAGCCAGGCCCCTGCTCTGCAGCGCCCTTAAATCTCCGGGAAAACGCCTGCGGAGGGAGGAGAGGAATCACCGCTCCGGGCTCCGGGCGGGGACCGCGGGGTCACTGCTGCTGCCGGCGGCTCCGCGGTCCCCCTTAGCCCCAAAACCCTCCGCGGGGGATCCTAATTAAATGAAAAACGCTAATTAATGATCGAGGCAGGCAGGGCGAGACGCCCCGGGTGGACCCACGTCCAAATTCACCTCCCTGCTCCATCCTGGTGGTGCCCGCGGGGATTTTTGGGGTGGGTGCCCGCTCGGGAGCCGGGAGGAGCAGGGGAGCCGTTCCCGCAGCTCTCTCCAGTTTTCCTCTCAGCCTCCGAGCTGCCTTGCCAAGTGTTATAAAAATACATCAGCGTGAGCCAAAACATTTAGCACTCCACTTATTACTTTAAGGTTATAGGTTAAACAAATTCCTTCTCAGAATTTACTGTGTTCATTTCAGCTTCACAACGCGGCCCTGCTAGCGCTGGATATATTTCACACTGTAATTCCTCCCTTATGGATTGCAGGGGCTGGGGGGGGGGGGAGAGGGAGAAGGGAGAAGAGGAAAGGAGCTTTCTAAATTTTTATGTGAACAAAAGCTACTATATAAACTAGCTGCAAACAAGTCCTCTGCAAGAGATAGTTTGTAAAAGTTATTTTCCCAGTAAGCAATAAAAGCAGGAATGAAAGGTAAAAACAATTTTACCTTACCTAATAACCACTTCTTTTTTTTTCTTTTTTTCCCCTTAGGTTTTGCCCTGTTTTTTGGGGGAGCAATAAAGCCTGAAAAGAAAATAAAGAGCCCGGTTCACACCTTGGGCAAGCAGGTGGGATTGTTGCAGGAGCAAAAGTGGAGCTCTGTGAGCTGGGCTTAAACCTCTCTTGGGTGGTGCATGGATTCAGGGAATGGGGATGGAATGGGAATGGGAATGGGAATGGGAATGGGAATGGGAATGGGAATGGGAATGGGATGCCCTGGATCCCTGGAAGTGTCCCAGGCCAGGCTGGATGGGGCTTGGAGCACCCTGGGATGGTGGAAGGTGTCCCTGAGGTGGATCAAGGTGATCTTTGAGTCCCCACCCAAACCATTCCGGGTCTCAGCTCCATCATTCCCAGGGGTGTCACAGGGAAATGCTGGGAGCAGCTCCAGGATCACAGAATCCCAAAAAGGTTTGGGTTGGAGAGGATTTTAAAGCTCATCCAGTGCCAGCCCTGCCATGGCAGGGACACCTTCCACCATCCCAGGCTGCTCCAAGCCCCATCCAGCCTGGCCTTGGACACTTCCCGAGATCCAGGGGCAGCCACAGCTTCATTGGGAATCTGTGCCAGGGCCTCCCCACCCTTCTTCCCCAAATCCCTTCATTCCCTGCCCTCAGGCAGTTTAAATCCATTTCCCCTTATCCTGCCACCACAATCTGGCCATAAAAACCCCCCTCTCCCTCTTTCAGGATCCCCCTGACAGAACTGGGACGATTTTCCCCCGGTGCTCCAAGCTGCTGCTCCGGTTCCTACGGAACAGACCTCAACAAAAGAGCTTAAAAAAACCCCCCCAAAAAAAACCCTCCTCACAAAACCTCCTCAGGTCCGGTTCACATTTGGGGGCTTGGATTTCACCTCGCAGGGGAGGAGGGGAGGAGGGAAATCAGACACGGAGGTGTCGTGTCTGTGAGCTCATAAACCCGGGGCCAGCGGCTTGAAGACGGAGGAGCTCAGGGACTCTTTAGAGGTTTCCATCACCCCAAACGAGGAGGTGGAGGAAGTCTGGATGATAGTAACCCCATATTAAAAAATTCTGCCCTGTCAACAGGCGAGGAGCTACAACGGTGGAAATCCGTCTGCGCCGCTGGAACTGGGAAACCAGATGTCTCCCGGCAATAACTGTCCTGGGAAGGACCACGGGAACACGTTTTGCCTACGAGTTAAGGGAAAAAAAAAAAAAGCCCTAAAAAAAATCCCAGCCGTGGTTTCAATTAAAACAAAGCTCGACCCAAATATTGCTGCTATTAATGGGATGTCCAGCTGTGACAGCTCCGTGGAGTTCTCCGTGCACAACATCTGCGGCACCCCTGGGGCTGCTCCCCGTGCCTCAGCCCGCGTGGAAGGGGAAATCCAGGCATGGCAGAGGCAAGGCCAGGCCGAGTTTGGGGAAAGGAGGGGGTTTGGGGGGTGTAAAATCGGGGATACGGCACCAAACTCGAGGTTTGGGTGCTGCAGGAGGAAGAAAACGCTTCGCTGGTTTTCCAGCGGGGCTTGGGCTCCTGGCAGCTTTTAAAAAAATCCTAAACCCAATCCTAAATCCCAGAGCTGGGATGGGAGCTCACAAAGGCGGGATTTACACAGCGGGAGGTGTTCCCACCCTTTCGGGGGGTGTTTCCCCACAGGGTGGGAACTCTGGAAAGATTTCCCTGGGTGAGAACTCTGGAAAGATTTCCCTGGTGCCCCGGGTGGGATCCGGTGTCTCTGTGCCCTCTGAAGGGAGCTAGAGCTGGGATGAGTGTCCAGAGCCGTGTCTGGGACGGTGGGAAGGAGCTGCCATCAGGAGCTGAAAACAGCCCCAGAATTTTGGAATTTGGGTTGGAAAAGATCTGCCAGCCCAACAGTCCTCCCACCAAACCGTGTCCCCAAGGGCCACCTTCAAATCCCTGCAGGTGACAAGAAACTGCTGGCATGAGGCTGTCCCTTATTAATTATAATTATCTAATATAATATATAATGATATAATCTTAAAAATTATAATTAATTTTCCTTGGTGTTTTCCTCGGGAAAAGCTGTGGGAGAGGGAGGCAGGGAAGTGCAGAGTCCCTGGGAATGATGAAACCTGATAAAGTCACTTGGAAGAAAAGAGTGAGAAATGCCTGATTCTGTGGAGAAATAAAAGAGGAGGAGGAGGAGGAGGAGGAGGAGGAGGAAGTTGTGTTCTGGTTCCTCTCTCAGGGAAAGGGAAGTGCTGGGATGGGGCACGGGGCTGTCCCTCCACCCCACCCCAGCCCTGACCAAACCCGACCCAGGTTCCCTTCTCGGAGGCAAAGACCAAAAATCTCCCGGTTTTTCCATCCACACCTGTGCCCTGCTGCAACCCCAACTTCCTGGGACACCCCTGCCCTGTCCCACCCCATCCCTGCTCACCATGAACCCCTCCAACCTTTCCCCTGCACACCTGGTGTCCCTGGTGTCCCCCAGTGTCCCCAGGCTCCTGGAATGCCCCTGCTCTGTCCCATCCCTGCTCAGCATAAAATCCCCCCAGTTTTTCCATCAAGACCCGTGCCCTGTCACATTCCCGAGCTCCCTGCTTTATCCCACCCCAGCCCTGCTCAACAAAAACCCCTCCAACCTTTCCCATACAGACCTGTGTCCTGGTGTCCCCCAGTGTCCCCAAACTTCTGGGACCCCCCTGCTTTATCCCGCCTCTGCTCAGGGCACAAACCTTTCCCACGCAGACCCTGGTGTCCCCCAATGTCCCCAGCCTCCTGGAACCGCCCTGCTTCNATTCTTCCATCCAGACCCGTGCCCTGTCACATCCCCGAGCTCCTGGGACACCCTCTGCTCCATCCCACCCCAGCCCTGCTCAACATAAACCCCTCCAACCTTTCCCATACAGACCTGTGTCCTGGTGTCCCCCAGTGTCCCCAAACTTCTGGGACCCCCCTGCTTTATCCCACCTCTGCTCAGGGCACAAACCTTTCCCACGCAGACCCTGGTGTCCCCCAATGTCCCCAGCCTCCTGGAACCGCCCTGCTTCATCCCACCCCATCCCTGCTCAGGGCACAAACCTTTCCCCTGCACACCTGTGTCCTGGTGTCCCCCAGTGTCCCCAAACTTCTGGGACCCCCCTGCTTTATCCCACCCCATCCCTGCTCAACAAAAACCCCTCCAACCTTTCCCACACAGACCTATGCCCTGGTGTCCCCCAGTGTCCCCGAGCTCCTGGGACACCCCTGCTTTATCCCACCCCATCCCTGCTCAGGGCACAAACCTTCCCCACACAGACCCGTCCCCTGGTGTCCCCAGGGCCACCCCAGCCCTGTCGCAGCCCCCGCTGTCCCCGCAGGGCTGTAGGTGAGCTCGGTGTTTCCTGCCCGGCAGCGCTGTAATGTCTGTCTGCTTTTCCTCCCCGTCTGGCCCCGAGGAGCCGCAGTCCCCCGCTCTGCCCCGTGTTTATGGGGCTGCCAAAAGGAGCAGCCGGGCTCCTTTTGAGAGCTTGGCCGGGCTCCAAGGGGGACCCCTCCGCCACCTCGTTTGCCGGGGGCCGCAATCGGAGCGGGGGGGACCCGCCGGGGGAGCGATTCCAGCGCTCAGGCGCCCGAGCCCGGGGCTCTCGTTTCTACCTCATTAACTTTACGGTTTGACAACTTCACAGGGCGGGGGCTGCTGCTGGGGATCGCTGCCGCTGCCGGCCCGGGGGCAGCCGGTGTGTCCCAGCCCCGGGGTTACCTCCTGGGCTGCTGCGCTGGGTTTTCCTGCGGCCCCCGGGCTGGCAGGGTGTCCCCAAGGGTCACCTGGCTGCTGGCACGGCTCCTGCAGGTGACGCCTGGCCGTGCTCTGGCACACCGCCCCTGCCCTGCCCCGACACAGGGAAAGGCGGGCTCGGGGCTAAGTTAGTTAAAGTTAATTAGCTCTCCGCGAGGACCCGGTGCCCCCTCCCCAGCGTTCGGTGCTCTCGGGGCTGAGTTAAAAGCTCTGGTTTTCTTTTGCCGTGAGGAAAACGACTCCGAGGCGCGCGGGACTGGAAACAAAACTTTTACAACCTTCCTCCCGCTCCTGAGCACGGTTTAACCTTTCAGACTTTCCAGCAGCTCCCTGCACAGCCCGTGTCTGGGCTGGCTGGGGCCTTGTGCCGCGGCAGGTGAGGCAGGACGGGCAGGGAGGGAGGGAGGAGGAAGAGCGGCGGAACACAAACACTCGAAGCCTCGGGAAAAGCCCAGAAGCAATATCTGGGAAAGATTATAAATCCTCATGCTCCGGTGCTCTGCCAAGCTCCAGTGAACAGGGGCAAGGACAACCTTTCCCTCCTGGACACCTTGGCTGTGTGCTGGATGTTCCTCTCGGCTGGCCTGAGCGGCTCCCCAGGACGAGGGAGACCCAACTTGATTAAATTCCTCCCTCCAAGCCCAGCCTGGGGACTCCTGCAGCTCCAGCAGCAGCTGGTGTGTTGAGGAGGCCGTGAATCCAGCACTTCCCGGGATTTTGGGTCCAGCCTGGGCTGGGAATGCCGGGCTGCGGGTGACAGCTCTGAGCTGGCGGTGTCCTTGGTGGCACACTGGTCACCGAGGCAGCGATGCCAGCCGGGCACAGTGACCCAGATCGGGCTGCAGACCCTCCCAGGCTGATCCCACAGCTCCGGGAAAGGCAGGAATGCCAGGGGCTGAGCTGGGAAAACGCCCCTCACGTGGTGCCCGGCAGGGAAGGCGTGAAGAGCCTCTCCAGAAACGTCCCCAAAGCCACATCCCAGAGAAATCCCACCGGGAACGGGGACAGCACAGTTGTCTGACGGTGAGGGGCTGCTCCAGGGGGTGACAGCGGGGTCATGAGCGGGAACACTGGGGAGGAAGGTGAGGAGGAGGAGGAGCAGCACGTGTCCAACAGAGGAGCTTTGTTTGGAGTCACCACGGGGGTGGAATGGAGGATTCTTCCTGGCAGAGGAACAAGGGACGGGGTCAGGCCCTTGCTCGGCCTGAGAGAGATGAGATTAGATAAGAGCCCGTCCAGGCAGTGCCAAACCTGCCGCTGGCACTGCCCGGAGGTGTGGGGCTCACCCCTGCCCTTCCCAAAGCCCTGCAGGGCGCAGGAGTCCTCTCCTCTCCCCCCGGGAGCTCAGCAGGAGCCCTGTCCTGCGGGATGAGCTGGAGCTGTGATCCCCTGGCCGTGCCGAGGGCCAGAATCCATTCTGGGAGTCCCTAATTAGCCACAGCACAATTCCACGGGGGGAGATTGGGAGGCAGGAGATAAAACGTGGGGGCACCAACCCCCCCCCCCGCAGTCACAAAGCGATTCTCTTTTCCCTTTCCTCCAAAAGGAGATCAAAGAGGCGTTTGATGCAGCCAAAACCCGGGGCCAGCTCTTTTGATGGCATAAATTGACTCCCCTCCAACCCAGCGCAGGTGAGGATCCGGCTTTATCTCTTCAAATAAAACCTGGTGCAGCACACACACACACACACTCACACACACATTGGGATATAAACCCAGCGAGGGCAGGGCTGTTGTTCCAGCAAACAGCTCCGAGCTGCCAAAATGGTTGGAGCTCGATGGGGGATCAGGATAGGAAAGGTCACGGCTGCAACACAAACGGGAGGAGCAGGCTGGGTTAGTTCACCAGCGCCTGAACAAAGGGATGGGGAGCTCGGAAAAATGCCTTTGAAAGCAGCCCCTGCTCGGCCACGCTTTGCTGCTGCTCGGGCGAAGGGCTGGGCACGGGGTGCCCACCGGGTGAATTGTGTGGGAATTCTTCACCTTCCCCCGAGGCAGAGCGGGGCGGGCTCCCGAGGGAAGCTGGGCTCTCCCCGGGGTTTGTTCACCGGGGCTGAGCTGGGGCTGGGGAAGGAGCAGTCACAGAGTTGGAGTTCAGCCCTGGTGGGTTCCTACGGGGCTGCTCTGGGCCGCAGGGATCAGTGGGGCAGCCGGGTTTGGGGTCTCAGCAGGCTCCGATTTCCCGGGAATTATCAGCTCTATGTGAGCAGCAGCCCCTCTGCCACCAGCAGGGACAGGGGATGCCATTCCTTCCTTCCTTCCTTTTGGGTGTGATGCCTTGGGAAGGCTGAGCTGGAACAGAGGCTGGACAGAGCTGGAGAATAAAGTAAATATTTATAAAAAGGCCTTTAGGATCCACCTTGGGTAAGACAAGAGCCTGGCCAGGGCTACACCCAAGGTGGACCCAAAATGGTCACAAAATGGACAAATGGTCACAACTTTAATAAGTTTTGGTCCATTTGCACTTTGGGGTTTAATTGTCCAATCCCAGCTCCAGGCTGTGAGGTCCCATCCTCCTTGTCCCTCCCTCCAGCCCACCCTTGTTTGTGCTTTTGGGCCTGAGAGTTGTCCTTGGTGTGCAGCAGGAAAAGGATTTGTTTTGTGTCCCTGCTCTGTGCAGAGCTGAGTGACACTGACTGTGAGCTCAGAGCTGCACCCCTGGGCACCACAGAACCTGAAATAAATAGGAGATAAAACTTCAGGCATCAGGTGCAGCAGGTCCCCGACCTTGGGGTGCCCTGGCTTCGTGGATAAACAGCTTGGGAACTCCCAAACCTGTGGAATGGGGCTGAGCTGCCCTGCAGTGGGGGTTTAGGCTGGGGTCAGGGTTTGAGGGGAAGGCTGAGCACCCCCAGTTTCCCTTTCCTGGTGCTGGCGCAGCCTCAGCCCTGCTGGGATCAGCACTGGGATGTCACCGGTGCCACCTTTGGGGACCTGGACAGGAGCCCCGTTTCCCTCCCACCCTGCCCTGCCCCTGTCCCTGTCCCACACCAAATCCTCACACAGCTGATACTCAGTCATGCAGCAAATTAAACCTGCAGAAAGACGTTTCCAGCTGCTCCCAATTAATTGGGTCACCCCATCCTGCGTGGCACGGCGGTGACACGGTGACACTGCCCCTCTCCAGCCCTGCTGGGGAACCCCAGCTCAACCCAGCCTCTGCAGCTCTCGGGCTCCAGGAGGGGAAAAGTCTGGACGCTCATTCCGAAGCATAAAACCCCTCAGATTTATTTAAATTGGTTTTTACTGCCGTGAGGAGGTTCCTCGGCCTGTCTCGGCGCTCAGGGCGGGTCCAGGGGCCAGGCTCCAGCCAGAAGCGATTTTACAGGAAAGGGATCCCCTGCAGATGCAGCTTGTGCAGGAATTCAGGTTGGATTCCACCATCTCAGAGGGTTTTTCCAGCCTAATTGGTTCTGTGGTTCTGTGGGAATCAAAGGGATGAGCACAGGCTTCTCCTGATGGACCCCGGAGAACCTTCCAGGGCCTGGAGGGGCTCCAGGAGAGCTGGAGAGGGGCTGGGGACAGGGGATGGAGGGACAGGACACAGGGAATGGCTTCACATTAACAGAGAGTGAGATTAGGTGGGAGATTGAGAAGGAATTCCTGGCTGGGAGGGTGGGGATGGAATTCCCAGGGAAGCTGTGGCTGCCACTGGAATGTCCAAGGCCAGGCTGGACGGGCCTGGGATGGTGGGAGGTGTTGGGGTTGGAATTGGAGGATTTAAAGGTCCTTCCCAACCCAAACCATTCCAGGATCCCAGGGGATGAGCTCTGGTGACCTCTCCCATGAGCAGGGCCTGTAGGAAATCAGCCCTCACTGAATCCCTGGATCCCGGCACGGGGAGGAATCTCGGGTTCTCCTCGCCGCTCCAAGCCCTTCCACCTCCTGCTGGAAGGAGTTCAGGCCTCATTCCTCCCAATAACTCCTCACTCAGCACCTCCCTGCTCTGGGCACCGCCGCGCTCCCACTTCAGATGCCGGGAAACCCTCCGGGAATTCTCCATCCCCGCCCAGCCGGGAAACCCTCCGGGAATTCTCCATCCCCGCCCAGCCAGCTCGCCCCTTCCCTCATCATTTATCCCCCACCACGAGCCACCAAGAGTTAAAAGGAGCAGAAAAAAACATTCGGCTGCCGGTGGTTTCCAAAGGCTCATTCCAGCCGAAATCGAGTCCCCGCTAAACCCCGTGCGGTCGCAGAGGTCGCCGCTGCTCTGGCACGGCGGCGCCGATCCCCGGGCGGGAATTCCGCTTCCCTCCCAGGGAAAAGGGAGCGCAGGGTTGAAGGGATGGCGGGGAGCAGCCTCGTGGGGACCGCAAGGGCTCCTCCGTGCCTGCGGATCCCGAGTTTTCCCCTCTGGAGCGGGGACAGCGCTCCGGGTTTTCCAAGGGATTTGCCACCGACTTGGAGACTTTCCCTGGCTGTCCTGTGGAATCAAGGAGGAATTCCTTGAGTGCTCACAGGGATGGGGCAGAGCCAGGAGGAGGCCGAGCCTTGTGGTGGGATTTTTGGGAATGCTGGGGGTTGCCTTTGGAGGGGCAGCTCCAAGCTCCTGGAGGATCCGTGAGTTATTCCAGAGGTGCAGGAGCGTCCCTGATGAAGCAGAAGATGAAATTTTCCACTGGCCAGAGGATTCCTGGCCCCAGGAGCGGCCCGGGGGGGAAAATTGTGGGCGGCACAGAGAAGTTTGGAGGGAAATTCCTCCCCAGCTGGAGCGTGGTAACAGCTCCAGGGTGGATGTCCCAGGGCAGTGAGCTGAGATATCCCAATTCCACGGGGCAGAAAGTTGGGAGAGGATGGAGCAGGGCATGGAGAGCCTGGCAGTGCCACCCACGGGGGTTGAGCACCACTTTGGATGCTGGAGATTCCCAACACAGCTGAAATCTGGGAGAGTGGAGCTGCCCACCCAAAGCTCCAGAAAAGCCAAGGGGATGCTCCGGGGGGGAAAAGAAACGGATCAGTGAAATCCCTGGGAAAGGCTGGAGTAGACGTTCCTTCGCGTTTCCACCAGCCTTAATTCCCTCCCTGCCGTCCCACGCCCAGGGAATCCGCCCGTGTGCTCGGGGTGCCTGAGCCCATCCGCTGGAAACTCACACCTTTAATTAGCGGGAATTAATTGTCTCCAGTGTCACCGCAGACAGAGCCAGGGGAGGATTTAGAAGGAAAATTCCGGAGGCGGCTCCCAGTTCCCATTCCCTCCCGCTCAGGAATGCCCCCGGAGCTGATTTATCCCGTGAGGGCCCAAATCAAACACGTGCCACGCCGACAATGATGCGCCTCATTTAAATGTCCCCTCCTTAATTAAACCTCCCTTTTATTGCCCTCCCGGCCCTGAAGTCACTTCACACACACTCGGCTCCTGCCCTGGGCTTTCCGGGAGGGATTGGCCTGTTCCCGGGGCACAAGCTGGGACACAGGGAATGGTTTCACACGGACAAGGCAGGGTTAGAGGGGATTTCGGGAGGAAATCCTTCCCTGAGGGTGGGGAGGGATTGGGATGGAATTCCCAGAGAAGCTGAGGCTGTCCCTGGATCCCTGGAAGTGTCCCAGGCCAGGTTGGACAGGGCTTGGAGCAGCCTGGGACAGAGGGATGTGTCCCTGCCCATGGGGAGCCTCTCTGCTCTGCTTTGAGTTCTGGGGGGGTTTAAGACCAGCTTTGCGCTCAGTTTAGACCAGGGTTTAATCTGCAAAGAACCTTCGAGAGCAGCCCTTGAACAGAGACCTTGGGGAGATTTTGGTCCTTCCAGAGGAAGAACTTCCCAGATGAGAGGGTTCATGAGCATTTTTCAGGGCACAGCTCTGTGGGCAGAGGGAGCCCGGCAGGAATTCTGCATCCCAGAGGGAGCCCAGTGGGAATTCTCCATCCCAGGGAGGGCACAGCAGGAAACAAACTCAATTTTTAGGTGGGATAAGTTATAAAGTAGGAAAAGAAACCTGAGAGGTGTTGGAACAGATTTCTCCTCTCCTTTTCCTTTTCCTTTTCCTTTTCCTTTTCCTTTTCCTTTTCCTTTTCCTTTTCCTTTTCCTTTTCCTTTTCCTTCACTGACAACAAAACTGGGCTAAAACCCAGGATTTTCTCACCCACCTCCTTTCCCTCTCACCTTCCCTGGGCGAGAGCAGCCACGAGGTGCCCTCAGTGCCAGGATGGGATTTCTCTGTCCTCCCCCCAGCCCACGGGGCCGGGACAGCGCACGGGGTAATTAATTTTGACTTACAGGAGCTGGATTAAATTGGATCGAGAGGGGCGAAAATAGGATTAGGAATGGAGTTTGGCCAAGAGCAAACAGAATTAAAACTCTCAGGGAGCAGCTGATGGGATGAGAGGAGACGGCCTGGCACATTTCTGAGAACCCTGTACCCGACTGGACGGGGGGGAGAACTCCAAAAATAAAGTATTTATTTAATAATTCTTGTCGGGTTTCTCGTTGTCTCCGAGGATTAATGTGAAAAAACCGCCGTGCAGAACGAGCAGGAGCCTCCCCGAAGCCCGGCCCACGTAAAAGTGTGCGGGGCTTTTCAACACATGCCCCGAAATCTAATTACTCTGGGATTACGCCTGTCACAATCCATCAGAGCTGGAAGGATCCCGAGCAGCAAAACCAGCTCCTCTCCCTGGAATCCTCCTCGCAGAGCCTGGGCACAAACCAGGCTTGGAAATTCCCCTTCCCGTGTCGTCCGTGCGGAGAATTCCTGGGATTTCTCTGAGCGCCCATCCGCTGCCAGGGCTTGGGAATCCCTGGATTTGGGCCTGGCTTTGGCGGGTGTTGCTGCAGGGGGTGAGGAGCTGCCTGGGAGTGGGATCGGTCTGGGAATGGGTTTGGCCTAACCAGGAGCTGCTGCACGTCCTGGGTTCCCTTCCCTTCCCATCCCTCCTCTTGATTCCGGTGGGAATTCTGTGCTCTGAACTGGGCCAGGTCCTGCTCTTCCCTCGGCACTTAGTCCTCATCTAACCCAGGGGTGCCCAGACCTGGATCTGCTGAGGAACGTCCCTAAAACAGGAATGTCCAACCTTTGCCTTTGTGTGAGGCTTTTCAGCTCCCCTTCCACCTGCTGAGCACGGAGCTTTACATCCCTCCCTCCCTTCCTTGGCATCCCTCTGTCCCTTCCTTGGCATCCCTCTGTCCCTGGATTCTTTTATTCCTCTCTCTCTGCATTTTTATCCCTCTCTCCCTTCCTTTGCATCCTTCCCTCCATTCCTTTACATCCCTCTGTCCCTGGATTTTTTTATCCCTCTCTCCCTGGATTTACATCCTTCTCTCCCTGCCTCTATATCCCCCTCTCCCTGGATTTTTAATCCCTCTCTCCCTGGATTTTTATCCCTTTCTCCCTGGATTTTTTTATCTCTCTCTGTTCCTTTACATCCCTCTCTTCCTGGATTTTTAATCCCTCTCTCCCTGGATTTTTAATCCCTCTCTGCCTGGATTTTTAATCCCTCTGTCTCTGGATTTTTATCCCTCTCTCCCTGGATTTACATCCTTTCCTCCCTGCCTCTATATCCCTCTCTCCCTGGATTTTCAATCCCTCTCTTCCTGGAGTTTTATCCCTTTCTCCTTTCCTTTGCATCCCTCTCTCCCTTTCTTTTACCCCTCTCTCCCTGGATTTTTACCCATCCCTCCCCTCCTTTACATCCCTCCCTCGCTGCCCCTATATCCCTCTCTCCCTGCCCCTATTCCCACCCCATCCATGCGAGGTCACAGCCTGAGGGTTCTCGTCGTGCCCACTGAGCTCGGGATTCCCTTTCCATGCAGGAATCTCGCTCCCGCAGCTCCCGGTGTGCCAGGGCAGCTTTCCCAAATCCAGGGATTTCCCTCCGTGTCCTGGTCGGTGCCCAGGAGCAAACAGTGCCAGGGACACCGGGCTCATCCTCCTTCCCCAGGATTTGGGAAGCAAATTTGGGCCCGGGGCTCATCCCTGCTTTAGCTGCAAGGGAAGGGGACGGAGTTAATTTGGTTAATTTGATTTTTCTCTTTTTTTT
>VXBN01011667.1:34248-45993 GCA_013397395.1 Sinosuthora webbiana
CCCCCCCCTTCCCCCCCCCCCCCCCCCCATTTCTCCTCGGAAGGTAACAGTATCCCCGCTCAGACATGCATTCCTTTCTAATAAGGTATTGTGCCCCTATTTACGCGTCTGAGGTGCAGTCCCGGGCAGCTGCCGCTCCGCAGGGCCCCGGCCGGCAGCGGAAAATCCGATCCCGCCTGGAATGTGCGGGTGCCGCGGGGTCCGTGCCCGCCCGGGGGCTGCCTGCTCCTGGAAAACGGCATTTTAGACAACTCCGCGGGGAGTTTTCTGGAAGGACAAAGCAAGTTTTGGGGGATCAGAGCATCCCTGTCAGAATTAGGGTGGCAAACCTGACCCTAAACCCGCTCCCAATTTCCTGCCCCGCCCTCGTTGCCACCTCCATGGATTTGGTAGCCCGGAGTGACCTTCATGACCCTCAGCTCCTCCGAGGCTTCTCCTTCACCCAAAACATACATTTATTTATCTATTTGTTTATTTATCTATTTATTTGTTTGTTTGTTTATATGGAGCCACCCTGTACTGAACCGCGGCCTTTCCCCTCCCACATCCCGAAGTTTTTTTTTTTTGGGATACCCAAGGGGACACCTGCACCCCAGGCAGGGTCAGGGCACGGGAGAGCTCATCAAGGAGTTAATTAATGACCCCGGCGGCGCTGAGGGAGCCCGGGGCAGGGCCAGCCTTCCTCCCTGATTAGCTCCGGCTAATGAGGCTGAACTCTGAACCCCCCGGAAAGGGGGGGATCTCCTCCCCGGGGGGATGATCCGGGAGGATCTCCCGGGTTATCTCCCTGCCCCCGGAGCTTTTCCCCTTCCCGTGCCGGGATAACGCAGCCCAGCTGGAGGAGCTGATTAATTAATCGGCCCCTTCCAAAGCCCGGCGCTGATTAATTGGCCACTTCCAAAGGCGCTCCAGCCTCCGCCAGGAACCGGCAGATAGCCCCCGTTAACCCTTTCAGCGCCTGGCGCTCCCCGGAAAGGGGTTGGAGATGTTCCAGGAGGGAATTAAATCCAAATTTTGGGGGGGAGCAGCCCCAGGGATGCTCAACCCTGGAATCTCTGTGTCCTCCCCACCCCAAACTCCCTGAGGGTGGCAAGGACAGGGGCACAGGGAATTGGGAGCGGAGTGAAGCTGGTGCTCGGGTTTGGCACCCTGGGTACCGGCACGGATGATCCCCAAAAAAATCCCTTTTGTGCTTGGTCCTTCCAAAAAATCCCCGTGGAGCTTTCTGAAATCCTGATTTCCAGGAGTGTTTTTGTTTTTAGTTTCCAAAGGGATTCATTTACGAACAGCTCAGAGCGCTGGGTTTGTGTGATCAATAAAATGCAGCTCAGCAATGAGCCTGATCTCCTTTTTTTCCCCAGGAATTTGGGATTGTCCTCAGCGCCCATCACCCAATTTAGACATTCCTAGGGATGGGAATTCTATAGGAACAACCAGTGCCTGCCTTTACCCTTGGAGTTTGAGCTGCAGACACAAGCAGGGAATGATTTAGGTGTGCTGTGGGTTTTTAAAGACTTCAAACCGAGCAGTTTTCTCCCCAAAAATCCGTTCTAGCTCACGCAGGGCTCCCGAGCTGGGTGTGGGAAGGAATGTCCAGTGTCCCGTGTGGAGCCAGACGTGAGGATCAGCACGGATGGGAAAACATTCCCAGTGGGTTTTCCTTCTGTTTTGTGCAGGAATATTCTCTGGGAAGGCTCGTGGAGGAGCTGAAAAGGCAGCTCAGGGTGAGGAATCAAAGGGAAGATGTCTCTGTTCCCAACCCTGCTCCAGAAAATACCTCAGGAATGGGAGCCCAGGGCTTTGCTTCCCCATAATTAGTGAGTTATGGAATTGTGGGGTGAGGGGAAGATGGAAATCTCAGAAATTCTCATCCTGAGGGGAGAGAGCTGAAAAGGCAGCTCAGGGTGGGGATTAACGGAGAGATGTCTCTGTTCCCAATCCAGAAAATTCCTGCTCCGGAAAATTCCCTGGGAATGGGAGCCCAGGCTTTGCTTCCCCATAATCGGTGAATTATGGAACTGTGGGGTGAGGGGAAGGTGGAAATCCCAGAACTTCTCCTCCTGAGGGGAGAGAGCTGAGGAGGAAGCTCAGAGAGGGGAATCAAAGGGAAGATATTTCTGTTCCCAACCCAGCTCCACCTTCCTGCTCCAGAAAATACCCCGGGAATGGGAACCCGGGCCTCGCTTCCCCATAATCGGTGAATGATGGGATTGTGGGGCGAGGGGAAGGTGGAAATCCCAGAACTTCTCCTCCTGAGGGGAGCACAAAGGGACAGTCTGTGTGCTGGGATGTGGGGAAGGAGAGGCCTTTCCTCAGCCGCTCTCCGGCCGTAAAGCTCATTGTGATGGGATGTCATCCCGTCAGTGCGGGATCAGGGCAGTGCTCGGGAGCCCAGCCAAGGCCAACAGCCCCGGTTCCACCAGGATATCAGGATTGGACTCCCAAAGTTCCCCTTTGGGCTCCCCCCTCCCAGACCTCTTCATCCCTTTGGGGTTTTTGACGTGGACCTTGTGGCTCAGGCCACACCGGGATATTTCCCTGCCTGAGGAATCCGGTGAAATCCGGAGCCACGATGCACCTTTCCCACCAAAAAATGGCATTTTATTCAGGGGGGGGAGAAGAAAAGGAAGAAGAGGAGCCAGCCCCTTCCAGGTGTTTTGACAAGCCCGGTGGACGTTGCTAATTTGTTACCCGACCATAAAAGCGATTTGGGGAGAACAATGGTGACATTTCAGGGCGAGTTTTCCAGCGGAACGCTGACATTCCGAGGGGGAAATGCCTCGTCTTTCAAAAGCCGGATTGTTCAGGTGCCAGCACCGAGCTGATTGTTTGCATCGGATTTATCCTGCTGCTGGATGGAGAAAAACTCCGGGATTTGGCCTTTGGGTGTGGGGACGGGCAGGGAGAGGCGGCCCACCTGGATTCCACGGATTTGGGGAATTCCCCCAAGCTCTGACCCCGTTCAATCCCCTAATTAATCTGGAGAACCTAATCACCTGCAGGTTTAATAAACCAGGAGGTGACTTTCCTGCTGGAGCAACCGGCTCAGAACTCCGAGCGACCCCAAAACGAGATTATTGGGAGACAAACGCGAGGCACAACCCAGGAACTGCAGGGAGGAAAAAAAAAATAAAAAATCCGTGGGCACTTTGGGAAGGGTGGGAAACCAACCAGGCAGGCAGGGGACTTCCAGCAAACAGCCTGGAATTATTGCACTGGAGCACACGTGGGGTGCGAACCAGGAGCCTGCTGGAGGAGCGGAGGGACGAGGGGATTTTGGAAAAGCAGATGAGAGCAATCCTCAAGGAAAATAAGAGAGGGAAGGCTCAGCTCTCCACTCGCTGGAGAAGGGAGGGTTTGGATCTCAGGGAAAGAGGCTCTGGGTGAGTTTTGGTGAAAGCTGCTGGAAGGGAAGGATGGTCCCGGCTCTCCTGTGGAAGTTTCCCTGATCGAAGAGCGGAAGGGAAGGCGTGAGGAGGATTCTCATTGTGGTTTATTCCTGTCAGAGCCGGGATTAACGCACAGGACGCAGTTTCTGTGTTTGGACTCGGGTATTTATTAATCCTTACCTACAGCACAGTCTCACGAGCTGTGAGCTCTAACTAACAAGGTAGGAAATGGAGGCGCCTCCAACTCCTCACAAGGGTCTTTTAAGTGCCAATTACCCAATAACGAGGTGACACCTGTATTATTTATACTTTTGACCCAATAATTGACCACCCAAGGTCCCCAATGTGGACACTTTCACCCAATTAGAAAAAAAAGCCCTGAAACCAGGACGAAGAATGTGAAGAAGAAGAAGAAGGACCCAGACAATGCCCTAAATCCTCCATCTTGCTTTGTATCTATTACTATATTCTAAACCCTTAAACTCTGAGTTTCCCACCCTGTGCTATCACACACTTCTATCCAAACCCCACACCCACAATCCCGGAGCTGTCACTCAATTTTGGGAGCCTTTTCCATGGCCTCAGGTCAATGCAGTGTTTGCCTGAGGGTCAGCGCCCCTCAGCACAGAAATGTGACATTTTCAGCCTCCAGGGTCCCAACAGGGAGGGACAGAAGGGATCCCGGGGCCGATGCTGTGGCATCACCATCAGCTCTTCCAGAGGCAGGGAAATCCTTCCCGGGAATGAGTGAATCATGGATTTGTGAGGTGAGGGAAAGGTGGAATTCCCAGAAATTCTCATCCTGAGGGGAGCAGCAGGAGCGTGGTTGTGTGCTGCCCCTGGGATCCACAGGGGCAGGGAAGGAGAGGAGCGATCAGCCATTCCAGGGGCAGGGAATTGTCTCCTGGGAATGAGTGAATAATGGGGCGAGGGGAAGGTGGAATTCCCGAAATCCTCATCCTGAGGGGAGCACCAAGAAGCGCCCCTCGGAGAGGAGCCATTAGCCATTCCAGGGGCAGGGAATTCCTTCCCGGTAATGAGTGAATAATGGGACGAGGGAGAGATGGAATTCCCAGAAATCCTCATCCTGATGGGGAGCACCAGGAGCGTGGCTGCCCCTCGGAGAGGTTCCAGGTTCATCAGCCATTCCAGGGGCAGGGAATTGCCTCCTGGGAACGAGTGAATAATGGATTTGTGAGGCAGTGAGTGAACAATGGGATTGTGAGGCGAGGGAAAGGTGGAATTCCCAGAAATCCTCACCCTGAGGGAAGCACCAAGCAGCGCCCCTCGGAGAGGTTCCATCGGCCATCCCAGGGGCGGGGAGAGGTGGCACAGCCCCCGCAGCCCTGGCTGTGCCCACCCTGCGGATCCATCCGCACCCGCGGGGCTCGGCGGGACCCTCGGCTCGCTCCGCTCGGGGCGGGCGCGGTTCCCTTTTCTCGGGCAGGTCTTTATTTGTCCATCACCTGCCGCCTCCGCTTGTGTTACCGGCTGAAAAGGGATCCCCGGGAGCGGAGCGGGGGTAACATTTCACTTCGCTTGCGCGCTAATCTCCATCCTCTTCTCCCAAATCCTCTTAAACTCCAGGTTGTTTTTTTTTTCTTTTTTCCCAGCCACCTGCGTTCGGATCAAACATTACGAGACATCTCCGCTCGCTGAGCTCCTAAAACGAGCCCGCTAAGATATTTACGGGCGGGATAAACGCTGATAACTCGATCTAAACCTGCCTGCTCTCCTTGCCCCACCTTTTCGTCTCGTCGGGAATTGTCATTTTGGGACGTGCCGGTCCTTTCAGGGGGCCGGGAGCGGGTAATCGGGGCTGTCATCGCGGCAGGGCCGCCTCTCCGGGCACAAATCTCCCCGCTGCTCCCCTTTTTTTTTTTTTTTTTTTTTCATTTCCTGGCTCGGCAGCAGGGGAAGAGATTATGTGATGCGATAGGTAAAATTATCCCGTCGGAGGTGAATGTCCTCATAAAAGGCTTTTTGGCGAGCCCGGTTGTGTGATATCCCTGAGAAGGGGGACGTGCCTCGGGAGCCTTTTATTGAAGGGAATTCTCAGTGCTCGCGGAAAGCCAGGGGGACAAAAGGTGATCCGAGCTCTGGGACACGCACACACACACACAGAGGGGTCAGAAATGTTGATTTTTCTCTCACTAGAAGGAGAGGAAAAATACCCAGGAAAATCAACAAAACTCCCCGATGTTGGATTTTGGCTCAAAGCAGAGAGGTGCTTTCCTGCCTGGGTGAAATTTGGGGTGATGAGATTGGCCTGGCTGTGTGAAAAAACAAGAGAAAATGATCTAAAAACCTTCGCTGGTGGCTTTGGGGAGACGGGATCGGGGTCAGGCAATCAGGAAAAGTGGGATTCTTTCAGGGAGACCTTCTCCCAGACCTCTGCCCGGCGCTGTCACTGTTTGGGAGGTTTTGAAAGGGAGTTTTTTTCAGGAGGTTTTGAAAGGAATTTTTTAAAAGTGAAAAGAAAAAAAAAAACAACAACCAAGTTTATTCAGATTTACTTGGAATTATATGAAATCATGAGGATTATGAAGGTGCCCGTTGGGAATTCTCTTCTCTTTGCCCGGTGGGACACGATGCCAGAGCTTTTCCCGGCTCCTGGCTGAGCTTTTCCTGGGACATCTGAGCCCGGGAGGCTTCACCAACAGGAGGAAAAAAAAAATGAGGACGTGTCCCTCAGTCAACCTGGGGGATTTTGGGGCAGGAGGAGCAGCAGCTCCGCGTTTGCTCCTCAAACCCCCGCGGCAGGAGTCGGGATTCGCTCCTTGGGAAGGCTGGAAGGGGAGCACGCCGCACTTCCCAAAAGCGTGGTTCCAATTAAAAGAAGAAAAAGCTCCAGAGCTCACGGCGGGTTAAACATTCCAGTAAAAAAAGGCATTTATGCTGCTCTTCCCTCACGGAGTATCCCGGGGTTTCTGCGGGTGACTGCGGGCAGGTGGTTCCTGTTCCTATTAAAAATGAGTGATTCCAGCTCCCCCGGGATCCCTTCAGAGACGATCTGCACAGACCTGCGGGTCCAACGTGCCTTTTAAACCCTTAAGTGTTTCCCCTCCACATCCCACGGATTCTCCTTCCCGAGCGTTTTGGGAGCTCTTGGATTGTCTGGCTGTGCTCAGCCAGGGGAAAGAAAAGCTGCAGCCACAAATTGAGAGATTCCCTGTTCCCTGCAGCCCTCGGGGAAATCCAGCCTGGAGCTCCTGGTGTGGCCGGGGGGGAGGTGGGAATAATCATTTCTGGCCTTTTTTCCCCCTGAATTCCTTGTTTCTCCATGCTGAGGGCTCTGCTCCTGATGGGATGACATCTCCAGGAGAGGTGGGCAGGGACACCCTCAACTTCCAGTCATTGTCCCAACCATCTCAAGGATCTGCATTTGCTGAGCCTTCCCAAATGGGAATTTTTCCCTTTCCAAATGGGAATTCCCAATGCCTGGCTGTGCCCAGGCTGCCCCTGAGCTGCAGAATTCCCAGTTCCACGGTCCCTGCCCAGTATGACATGGCCGTGTGACTGCCAGGGGGTGAGTGGGAACAGTCAGTTATAGAATAGTCAGCTCTGGCCGGTTTTTCCCCCAATTTCCCAGTCCCTTCATCCTGATGGTTTGACATCTCCAGCAGGAAAAGTGCCACTCCCAACTTCCACTCATTGTCCCAATCATCTCAAGGATCTGCATTTGCTGAGCCTTCCCAAATGGGAAATTTTTCCCTTCCCAAATGGGAATTCCCAGTGCCTGGCTGTGCCCAGGCTGTCCCTGGGCTGCAGAATTCCCAGTTCCACTGTCCCTGCCCAGTGTGACATGGCCGTGTGACTGCCAGGGGAATAATTCTGGCCTTTTTTTCCCCCTGATTTCCTTGTTTCCCCACGCTGAGGGCTCTGCTCCTGATGGTTTCACATCTCCAGCAGGAAAAGTGAGCATGGACACCCTGGGCCCCACCTTGTGCCACTCCAATCTCTGTCCCAGCCATTCCAAGCTGGGTCCCTGCTGCTTTTGCCGACCCCTCCCAACAAATTCCCCTTTCCCAACTGGAGATTCCCAATGCCTGGATGTGCCCAGGCTGTCCCTGGGCTGTGGGGTCCCGAATTCCAGCGTCTTTGCCCATCCCGAGGCGGCTGTGAGAGGACAGGGAGCATCCCTCGGCTTTCCCTGCCGCTCCAGGAGCCCCCTGAAGGAATCGTGACTCTCCCAAAGCAAAGCACTTGGGAGATTCCCACTCCCAGCTCCTCCCCGGCGCACAAAGGAGGCCAAACCCAGGGAACATCGGAGCAGAAGGCCGGAGGGGGCTTCAGTTTCACAGATCCCCCCGCCCCGGGGGAATAAAAGAACCCCACACGCCCAGATCTTCGACTTGCACATCGGGGTGGGGGGGAGGTTTAATCTTGCCCAGTCAGCAGTTTTTGAACAGATTCCAGGAAAGCTTTTAAGCCCGATAAAGCCGGGCCTTTTTGCATTTCCAAGTGATACTTTAGCTCCCGGTGACATGCTCCGCTTGTCATTCGGCTTTAAGGGCAGGTAATTAAACTCTTCCTCCGAGGATGGTGGTGGCTGCTCCCGGGGAGAGAACCCAACTGCGAGCTGAAATAAAAAAAAAAAATAAAAGGGAGAGACGAGCCCACAAAAATGCAATTTAGCGGCTGAAAGACGGCGAAGCGGGCGGAGATAAAAGTCTCGAAGGCACGGTTGCTGTTTGCCCGAGGAGGGCTGGGTGATCTGGGCGGCGCAGAGACTTCCCCGGCGAGAACAAGGCCGGGGAATTTCCAGCAGATCTCGTCTGCAGATCTGGAAAGCCACAAGACAGGCTTGGGAAAGCGGGCTGGAATCCTGGCAGCCCCCCTGCTCTGCGAGGTGGGAAGTGGAGGTGAAAGAGAAATCCTCCCCCCGCCCCCCCCGAGCTGGGAGAGTTCAAGAAAAAGCTTCCCGAGGAAAAGTTTGGAGGGAAAATGGATCAGGTTGGGTTGGGAGTCATCAGCTCTGCTGGGTTTGGGAAGGTGGAGCAGCTTTCCCAAAGGATTGGGATGAATCCATGGAGGATTGCTGGGGGAGGGAGGGTGCACGGCCCCGAGGGGATTCTGCCAGAGGGAAGAGCAGAATTCCACAGGGATGGCAGGAGCAGGGAGAGCAGCAGAATCCCTGGGAATTCAGCGCAGGATTCAGCACATCCCGCCCCAAAAGGGCCACGGCAGGAACATCTCCCCTTCTCCTGCCAAAAGCCTCGGGCCGTGGGGTCACGCTCTGCTCTGGAGTCCAACCCCGAGCAAACCCCGGCTCGAAAAAGCAGGAAAAGAGCTAAAAACAAAACAAAAATAAAGTGCTGCGTGTGGAATTTCTCCGAATGCCGTCGGGAAGGGCAGCAGAGAAACCAACATTCCTGCCTCCAGTGAGCATTCCACAGAAATCCACCGAGGAGAGACGGAGCAAAACCCACCCAGGCAGGGCACAGAACGATCCCAGCAGCTCCAGGATGCCGGGATTCGCTTTGCCACCCCCTGCCCCAGCCATTCCTCAGCTCGTTACTGGGAGCTGGTGATTCCGAACCCGGATTCCTTTGGAAAAGGCTCCACGTGCTGCAGGGGTGGGAATGGGATCTCTGCCAGGGGGATAGGGATGGTCTCCATGGGTAGGAGCAGATATGGGGTCAGGCATCGAAATTCCAGGATGATGGGAACACTGGAGGTTCTCCAGTCCCACCTAGAACACATTCCTTGGGATTGTGTCCATGTGGCTTTTGAGTGTCTCCAGGGAAAGAGGCTCCAAAGGCACTCTGGACAACCTGGAGTGGGAGGGAGCAGAGCTGTGCCCCACACAGCGGGGATGGAGATCCTGGGACAAGGATTGGGAAGGGCTGGAGGTGGAGCAGCACCTCCTGCTTGTCCCGTGTTGGAACTGAGAATTCCAGGCTCTCTGTGCTCACAGGCACTGACCTCCAGGCAAACTCTGCATTGACCTGAGGCCGTGGAAAAGGCTCCCAAAATTGAGTGACAGCTCTGGGGTTGTGGGTGTGGGGTTTGGATAGAAGTGTGTGATAGCACAGGGGGGAAAACTCAGAGTTTAAGGGTTTAGAATATAGTAATATAGATATAAACCAAGATGGAGGATTAGGGCAGAGGCTGAGTCCTTCTTTTTCACCTTCTTCCCCATGGGTCTGGGTGGGGTTTTGTAATTGGGTAGAAAAACCCACATTGTGGGCCACGGGTGGTTGGTTATTGGGTTAAAAGTAAAAATAATTTGTCATTCCATGATTGGACAGTTTGTGCTTAAAAGACCTTGGAGAGAGTTAGAGCCAGAGCCATTCTTCACTTTGTTAGACTGAACTCACAGTTTGTGAGACTGTGACATAGATAAGAACTAATAAACATCAGAGCCCCAACACAAAATCCATCTCTGGAGCATTTAATCCCAGCTGTGACAGAAAAAAAGATAAAACCCCACAGTCCCACACCTTGTGGCAGCTGCTGGGAGCCAGCCCGGGTTCCTGGTGGTGGGACACCATCAGCAAAAACCGGGACTGAGCAGAATCCCAGAGCTCTCCCGTGCCCGGGAATGTCACCTGTCCCAGCAGGTGACCCTGGAGGTGTCCCCCAGGGAATTCCTGCTCTCCCCACACCCGCCTCGTGTTCCTGGTGCCCCAGCCCCAGGAAACCTCCCAAATCCTTTAGGGAATAAAGCTGCAGGTCAGCAGGTGACTCAGCCAGAGCCACTTCAAAGGGAACCCAGCTCCCGAGAATTCCTTTCCTTGATAAAGGGACTTTCCTTTCCTCCTGTTGAATTAATCACCGGGCAGAGCCATTGTCGGACCCTAACGACTTCCCTTCATCCTCATTCCTGTTTGCTCTGCTGTGAAAAACTCATTCCGAGGGGAGGCTTCAACCAGAGCGTGTTCCAGCTGCACGAAGGAAGGGAAAGGGGATGGAAACAGCGTGTCCGGGGTGGAAACCCAGCCCTGGCTGGAGCAGGGACAGGGAATTCCGCTGGGAGCGCACAGGGATCCACAGGGACCTGCCTCAGCCACAAAAACATTGTTTCACTCCCTCGAGTTGACTCAATGCGGGCAGTGGAACTGGTCTGGCCAGTCTGGGCCATTTTCACTTCCCCGTTCTGGTTTTCAGCGGATGTGGGAAATTAAGGGAAGATTCCTGGGGGGGAGGAAAGCTGAACTCCAGTAGTGGCTGGAAAGAAAAGGAGGAATGTGCTGAAAGATCCGTCAGTTTGGAGGGATTCCTTTCACTGCTGCGAAATCCCCTCCTGTTTCAGCTCTCCAGAGATGTTCCCTCATCAAGGGGAACCTCACAAGCTCTCGGTCTCCAGACTGGAAGAATATCCAGTTAATAAACCGGAGGGGAATTGGCCATCTGGTTTTGGTTATTAGTTCAAACTGTGTGGGTTAGCAATGTCTTCTTCTTCTTGTTCTTCATTTTCCTTTGAATTCTTCTTCTTAATTTTCCTTTTTCATTTTCCTTCTTCATTTTCCTTCTTCATTCTTCTTCTTCTTCTTCTATTTTTCTTTTAATTCTTCTCCTCCTTCTCATTCTCCTCCTTCTCTTCCTCCTTCTCTTCTTTCTCCTTCTCCTTCTCCTTTTCTCCTCTTTTTCTCCTCCTTTTTCTCCTCTTTTCTCCTCTTTTTCTCCCCCATTTCTCCTCCTCTTCCTTCTTCCCCTTCTCCTTCTTTTTCTTCTTCTTCTCCTTTCCCATTTTTTAAGGAATGTGTGGGAAGCCGTTTCCACGTGCCAGGTGCCGAGTCCTCCTGCCAGCCTCCTTCCCCAGCAGGCAATTCCTTGGACACGGAGGACTGGCAGGATCCAATCCCTGCTGAGGGGTTGTTAAAAGTGGCTCCTTCCAAGCCAAGCACGTTTTTAAGGCTGGATCCTGCGGCAGGTACCCCTGGATACCAGGGACGAGGCTCCAGATGGAGAATTTAAGGAGGATTTGAGGCTGGCCCGGTCCCTTCCTCCTTCCCTGACACCGGACCTGGATCAAGGATGATCAAGGATGATCAAGGATGATCAAGGAAGCTGCTCCAAGTTTCTGGAGAGGGATGGGTTGGATAAACCCCTGTGGGCACTCCAGGGGCACAGAGAGGTTTGGCCAGTCCAGGACAATTATTGGGAAGAAATTTGGGCACAGATCGGTGCTGCGTTCCTCGGAAAGGAATAAAACCACCAACATCAGTGTCTGCATGACGGGACAGCAACCAAAGTTTGGGGGATGCTCCAGGAGCCCGGCTTGGAGCAGTCCCGGGACAGAGCTGGAGGAGAAAACCCGCAGTGTTCCTGCATCCCGGATTCCTGCGGGACAACGGGATCTGCACCACAACAGCCAGGGGCAGACAGGCTCAGGCTGAGGAAAACCCCT
>VXBN01011668.1:3630-18546 GCA_013397395.1 Sinosuthora webbiana
AAGGAAAGGAAAGGAAAGGAAAGGAAAGGAAAGGAAAGGAAAGGAAAGGAAAGGAAAGGAGAAAAAAGAAGAAAAAAGAAGAAAAAACAAAGAAAAGAAAGAGGAGTGTGGGGTGGAGGGAGGGGAAACGGGGGAAGAGGGAGAGAGGGACAGGGGTTAGGTAGAAACATATCACCCTTCCAGGGGTCGAGATGATGTCTCATTGCCTCTCTCGTGGGGTCTTCTGGGTGGTGAAAGCTCCCCACCACCACTGTGCTGCCACATCACACCACACCACCATGTCACACTGAGAAGTATAGAGTCCAGTGGATCAATGTAGGTTTTGGGCAGGTGGAAACACCCAGGTGCCTCCTTTGCAGGGGGCCAGTTTGACATTGTCCCTTGCAACACTGTGGATCACTTGCATCATGCTGCAGTGCTCTGGTGCAGGATCTGGGAACCCCTTTGTGGGGGGGGGGGGCTTTGATGGGCCATGACACCCCTCTGTCCTTCATGTAGATGCAGCTTCTCCCGGGGTGACAGGGCCCCACAGCTGAGCTCCTCTGCACAGTGGAGGATGGGTGTTAACTGCCTCTCTCCAGAGACTTTTTCATCACACACCCAAAACCTCTCTCCCCCCCACCCTTTTGTGGGAAGATCTGTTGGAATCTGGCAGCTGACAGAGCTGGAGCTTCAGCCTCCACTCAGAAGGTATCAGGCTTGTGCTCTGTGAATGTCCCCAGCCCTGAGTTGTTACTTTATCTTATCTTTATCATCGAGCAGTGTAGGGTCTCAGCCAAGGCCCCATTCAGGGTGTGGTGGTTTTCTCTGCAGCTTTTGTAATACAGTTTTACTATAATAGGTGAAAAGTCCTTTATGAAGATATTTAAGTCATAAACTATAATATTTCAGTCTCTAACACATGGCAAACCAGGATCACAACTGGGCCAAGACTTGGTTGTCAAGGCAAAAAATTCAGGAGTGGGTCTATTGACCATGCTGTGGTAACTGACCCTTGGAATAAAGACCACAAATGTTTGCCATGGCAACAGGACCTGCTACAGGCCTCAGCTCGTGCCCATGGCAGGATCTCCATGGAGCTGCTCCAAGGCTGGTGTCAGCCATGAGTCTTGGTCATGGGCCTGGAGTGACAGGATGAGGGAGAATAGCTTCCCCCTGATAGAGAGCAGGTTTAGATCAGCTTCTAGGAAAAAATCTCCCCTGTGAGGGTAGTGAGGCCCTGGCACAGGTTGCCCAGAGAAGCTGTGGCTGCCTCATCACTGGAAGCGTCCAAAGCCAGTTTGGACAGGGCTTGGAGCAACCTCATCTAGTGGAATGTATCCCTGGCCATGGCAGGAGGGTTGGAAGTAGATGCTCTTTAAGGTCCCTTCCAACACAAATTCTATGAGTGTTCTATTCTATTCTTCCACACTATGATTCCATGAGTGGTGTCTGATGTGGTAATCAGGAGTGTCTTGGGCAGAGCAACCACAAAATGACAGCTTTCCACTGTGGGGATAAAAAGGAGGGGGCAGCAGAACTGCCTCCTTGGATTGCTGGAGAGCACACTTTGTCCTTTTTAGAATATTCATTGACAGAGTTCCTTGGGAGTCAGTCCTGAAGAGAAAAGGAATCTGGGAAAGGTGGAGATGCTTTTGAAAGGAAATTTTAAAGCTCCAGCAGCCGTGCCCATGTGCCATAAAACAAGATGGTGTGGGAAAATGACTGGACTGGTTAAAGAGAGAACTTAGGCAGGAACTCAGGGCAAAGGAGAGGCAGAAAACTTAGGGGATTACAAGGATGTTGGGAGGTGATATAGCAAGAAAATTAGAAGGGCCAAAGCCAAACTAGAACTTTATTTGGCCAGTGTGGTTAAAGATAGCAAGAAAAGTTTCTATAAATCCCTTGGAAGCAAAAAGGGCTCAGGAAAGTCTGCATCCTTTGCTGGGTGCAAAGGGCTGAGCTGTGTGAGGGAGGAGGAAAAGGCTCAGTCTTTAATACCAAACCCTTTAATACCTCAGTTGTCCTGAGGATGCTCAGCTCCCAGGGCTGGAAGTTGGTGACAGGGAGCTGAGTGAAGCCCCTGAAATCCAGGAGGAAACAGTCAGTGACCTGCTCTGCTGATCAGACACACACACACGAATCCCTGGGCAGAACTGAGATGCACCTGAGGAATCTGGAAAAAGAGCTGGCCAAGCCTATTTCACTCATTTCCCAGCAGCTCTGGTAAACCGGCGTTCCTGTTGACTGGAAATCAGCAGATATGATGCCCATCTATGAGAAGGATTGGAAGGAGGATTCAGGAAAGCCCAGGCCTGTCAGCCTGACCTCTGTATTGGGGAAGGCCTTGGAGCAGATCTTGAGTGCTATCCTACAGCATATGCAGTATAACCAGGGGATCAGGCCCAGACAGTGCATGTTTGGGAAAGGCAGGTCCTTCTGTGACAGAATGACCCACTCAGTAGATGAGGGAAGGGCTGTGGATGTGTGTTCCTAGAGATCAGTAAAGTCTTTGACACTGGAGAAGCTGGCTGCTCATGGATTGGACAAGGGAACTGTTTGCTGGGTGAAAAACTGGCTGATGCCCAAGCCCAGAGAGTGGTGGGGAATGGAACTAAATCCAGTTGGGGCTGGTGTAGCAGGACATGTTTCCCACCACAAGAGCTTGCTAATTGGTGAAATAAATCACTAAAGACCGCTTGTCTCATGGTTATTCGGGTGCCATGGAAGTGACACTTCTAGCTGACAATAAACTAGCTGTGGAAGCTATATTGTGGAAAGATTAGCTGGACTTTCTGACAGACACTTTACTTCACAATCCATTAAAGCTACACCAAACTTTCACAAAGCAGAAGTCTTGTGCACACTCCCTGGAAATGTGTGGGGCTTTTCCTGCGAAGTCGGGGTGCTGGTTTTGTGGTTACTCTCTCAAGGGTTGAGTGAAAGGACTCTGCGCACATTCTTGCCAGTTCAGTGGTAAATTACATTCACTCCTAATCTATACTATTTCTTTCCTAGCTTTAATATAGTTACCTTAATGTTGTCCACTGTTTCAAGTAATCTACTAGTAGTTGTTTTATACTGTGTAGTAAGTAACTCTGTTCGAGACCTTTTGTCTATTATCTCCTATCTATTCAACAAATAACTCATTTTTATAATAGACCTGATCTGCCACTCTTAGAACTTAGGAGCCAGAGCAATTTAAGTGCAGGCCACCTAATTCAAGCTGTATCCAAAAATCTTAGTCTAAGACAGGGCTTGTCTGAAGCTCCCACTCTATGCATAACAGCTGATGACTTGTGGGTGACCCCAGGGGTCAGTGTTGGGGCCAGTACTGTTTGACATCTTTATTGATGATCTGGATGAGGGGATCAAGTGGAAGTCACACTTCCACTTCACACCTCCTGTGGCAGACAGGTAGAGGTATTATAAAAGAAAGGCTTCATAAAATCAGGCCTTGCTCTGCTGAATTACCAGCTAGCCTGTCACTTCTTCTAAGTGACACTAAGCAGTTTGTAAGTTCCCATGAGAAACAGTCAGAAGAATGAAAAGTCTGTTGACACAACAACCTATTCTTGGAGACAAGACCAGGTTGCACCTGTAATAACAAGTAATCTGTTCCATAAGAATCAGTAGAAAAAGTATGTAAACTAACTAAAAATAAAGAAGTTTGACAGATATGCAAAATACCATGTACCGACCAATGAACTAAGTTGAGTGTATTGTTAATCAGTTAGATCTGACATAGTGCCTACTGATAATCCTATAAAATATGACCTATACAATAAAGATTTGGCTTCTTTGGCATGAGGAAATTGAGTCCTGTCTGTCTGTTACAACATCACACTAAGTCCACAAATGACACCAACTTGTGTGGGAGTGTGGATCTGCTGGAGGGTATAAAGGCTCTGCAGAGGGATAAGGACAGGCTGGATGGATGGGCTGAGGACAATGGGATGAGGGTCAACAAGGCCAAGTGCCGAGTTCTGCCCTTGGATCACAACAACCCCATGGAATGCTCCAGGCTGGGGAAGGAGTGGCTTGAGAGCTGATCAACAGGAAGGAACTTGGGGGTTCCAGCTGGCAGCCAGCTGGATTTTTTTTGCCAGGTGGGCAAGAAGGCCAGTGGCACCTGGCCTGGATCAGTCAGTGTGGCCGAGAGGACCAGGGCAGTGACTGACCCTCTGCACTGGGCACTACTGAGGTGCCACCTCAAGTCCTGTGTACAGTTCTGGCAAGTTCTGCAAGAGAGACATTGAGGAGCTGGAGCAAGTCCAGAGAAGGCAGTGGAGCTGGGGAAGGGTCTAGCAAACACATCTTGCCAGGAGCAGCTAAGGGAACTGGGATTCTTTAGTCTGGAGATGAGAAAGCTCAAGGGGAACCTCACTGCTCTCTACAACTGCCTGAAAAGAAGTTTCAGTCAGGTCTTCAGTCTCTTCTGTCCTGTCTCGAGTGACAGGACAAGAGGAAATGGCTTTAAGTTGGGCCAGGGGAGGTTCAGATCAGATATTAGAAAACAATTTCACTGTTAGAGTGCTCAGTCATTGGAAAAAATTAGCCCAAGGAGGTGCTGGAGTTCAAGGGGTGCCTGAATGTGGCACTTGGGCAATGTGGTGATTATGGTGGTGTTGGGTTGACTGTTGGACTAGATTATCTTTAAGGTCTTTTTCAACCTTAATAATTCAGTGATTCAGTGATTGTGTGACCCGCCACCACTGCCTCCAGCTTCGTGCTCTGGGGATGTTTTCTCAGTAGTGTCCCTCAGTGACACGGACCCATTAGCACTACAAGAAACTTCACAGTTTGAATCCAACTTTGGCTCCCTTGCCAGAGGCACCACAGGCCAGGGGGGCACATCTGGGCTGCTGTGTCTGGCTGTGGGGCTCCCTGTTCTGGGCAATGAGGAGGAGCTGGAGAGGCTCTGCAGGACTGACAGGATGGGCCTGGGGGCTTTGTAGAGAAGCTGAGGGCTATGGGCTGCTGGACTTTCTGAAGGGGAGGCCCAGGGCTCATCCTGCAACTGCCTGAAAGACGGTTTCAGAGGATACTTGGGAGTGGGAAGAAAAGGAAACCACCACAAAGAGAGATTGGAAGGCTCAGACTGGAGGTGAGGAAAAAGAAAACTTGCTCAATGGGTAGAACTTTGGTACAGGAGCTGTCCCAGCGTGGGGCTGGGCCATGGCCTGGCTCTGTGTGCCAGGAGCCGGCAGCGCTGGGTGCAGGGAGCCCAGGGAGGGCACAGAAATGCTGGGCTGAGAAATGCTGGGGGGGACAGCGAGATGGGCGTGTGCCGCCGGCCAGGGCACAGCAGCAGCAGCACAGGGGGCACAGCCTGCAGGACACATGGCCAAGGGCTGGGCAGGGCTGGCAGGGCCACAGGCACCCAGCCCTTTGTCCCCTGGGCTCTGCCAGCGCCTCTGGAGGCCCCACAGAAGGAACTTTCCTTTCAGGGCCTGCACTTTGCTCCTGCCTGGCCCCTCCCTGAGGAGGCTGGCAGGGCTGGCAGCTTTATGCCATTTGTCCTTGCTGCCCCTCCCATCCCACTGCCCCACAACCAGCCCCGAGCCCC
Organism: Sinosuthora webbiana; assembly: GCA_013397395.1. Classification (NCBI taxonomy): domain Eukaryota; kingdom Metazoa; phylum Chordata; class Aves; order Passeriformes; family Sylviidae; genus Sinosuthora; species Sinosuthora webbiana. The sequence continues at coordinate 9,179 of VXBN01011668.1, forward strand.
CCGGGAGGGACAGGCCCTGCTGTGCCAGGCCTGGGCTCAGGGCTTGGCCTTTGTGCTCCCCCCAACCAGCCCAGGCCTTGCTCAACATTGCAGTTCCCTGCTCACAGCCTGGGGCTCCCTGCAATCCTGGCCTCAAGGATCTGCTCTCACCAGTCCCTGGGGAGCCTTTGGCACTCCCTGCCCTCAGTGGGGCCCAGGGATGCTCCAAGGGACTTGGAGTTTTGCTTCTGACTCCTTGAGCAGCTTCTTCAACCTTCTCTCAGTCCCTGAGGATCCTGGGCTCAGCCTCAGATCTACCACAGGCCTCATTAAAATACAAGAAAGCCCTCAGGAGTTCTCTTTCTTCAATTATCTTCAAGTCTGCAAGGCTTGTAACAGCTAATTGGAGTGGATTTGTAGTGTTGTTATGGAGGAAGATTTCAAAGTCCAGCCCATGAATTTTTTTATTTTAAGAACGGGAATATTTAATTGTTTTTAATTTCAAAGAAGTCGTAATAAAAGCATTCTCCAAGTGATCTTGATGCTGAGTGTCTCCTGAAGAGACCTCACCATTTCTGACATTGCCCACCTGGGACTTCTATCACTGTTTCTTCCATCAGACTTCATGGAATCATGGAATCATAGAATATTAATGGTTGGAAGGGACCTTAAACATCATCTAGTCCCAACCCTCTTGCCATGGTCATGGACATCTAACTAGGACAGGTTGCTCAAGGCATTACCCAACCTGGCCTTGAATATTACCAGTGTTGTGAGATATCCATGACCTCCCCTGGGTTCCCAATTGCTTCTCCACCCAACCCACAGCTGTGCCTGGTTTTGCCCTGACCCAGGTGTAGGATCTTGCATTTGGCTTTTTTGAACTCCATGAGGTTTGCACAGATCCACCTCAACCGTGTCCAGGTCTCTCTGGATCCATCTCTTCCCTCCAGCACATGATTGCACGACACAGGTCAGTGTGGTCAGTGAACATACCTTAGGGGTCTCCTAGAGGTCTCTTCCAACCTTGTCATTCTGTGATTCTGTGAAAGCAAAATTTGTTCTTGCCTGCAAGGGAGTGCCATACACCTTTAACGGACTCCCACAGGAGTATTAACGTTCCTCCAGGATTGCACTTTGCACTTGCCAAAATTTTCACTCTCTCCAAATGATCTGATTGGAGGAGAGCCCCCAGAAACTGCAGGGGAAGCTGCAATAGTCACGTGGCCAGCATGACTATTCCACCTGAATCTCAAAACTGTCCTTTTAATCAACACTGCCAGTTGCATTTTCAACCAAGCTTATTTTCTTTCTTTTCTGTTTCAAAGGAACCCTGAATGAACTGCACGTGGATGGATGGATTAGGCTACACCAGCCTCGAATGTATGACTGTTGGTACAATTTCACTTTTACACAACCTGTGCTTCTCATCTTGTTCAAGGGAAAACTGGGCGTAGAGCCATCATTTGATTTTTTTAATTGTAGAACCCAAATAATGGAATGTGGGTACAACGGGGTGGCCATTGATAGAGGAATATCTGCTTTTTGACATGCCTATACCTGGCCTAAATTTATCTACAGTGGCACTACACAACATCACCTTCTACAAGCAGGAGCGAACTATCACACGTGAGAGTGAAAATCAACACTTCCCATCTCTAAAGGGAATTAAAGGAGGTGTCATCTTGACAGGATGTCGAGTTCAAAATAACACCAAGTGCATGACAACAGTCTTATTGTTATGAACTATGTTGAAGGAAAAGGTGTTGCAAGTTATGCCAAAGGGAGAAACTTTTTATATAACATATAAACCTGCTCTTTTAAGCATGAGTGCTGGCACACCTTTAGAATACTCCATCCAACACTTGAAATGTGTCTCTGGACAGATCACAGAATGACTAGGTTGGACGAGACCTCCAAGATCATCGAGTCCAACCCAGCCCTAACATCTCCACTAAACCATGGCACCAAGTGCCACATCGTCTTTTTTTTAAACACATCCAGTGATGGTGACTCCACCACCTCCCCAGGCAGACAATTTCAGTACTTTATCGCCTTTTCTGTAAAAAACATTTTCCTAATATCCAACCTGTATTTCCCTTGACGGAGCCTGAGACTGTGTCCTCCCGTTCTGTCAGTTGCTGCCTGGAGAAAGAGACCAACCCCCACCTGACTACAGCCACCTTTCAGGGCGTTTTTCTTTTCATGTTAGAGATGGTGATACGTCTGATAGATGAAGTGTAACTGGGAGGCTCACTGGGCAGATAATTTTCTTCTACGTCATCCGACTGACCCTCTAGATCCAGGGCCTCATATCTATTCTGAAGTGGCACCTAAGCAGGTGATGGGAATTTTTATTACCTCCCCAAGTAGAGACCCATCTTCATTCCCCTTCATCCACCAGGTGTCCTCCTATTGCCTGGGAGTGGGAGGCATGGGAGTCCTCTGACTCCTGGTGGGCCTCCATCAAGGATGGAAGGGTGGAACTCCACCAATCTATTTCCCTTTCACTTTCCCTAATACTTCTTAAGTCTTTCAACTTCCTCCCTAAGCTCAGCCACCAGCAAAAGGGAATCATTTACTTGTTCACACCACAGGCAGGCTTCTTCTACAACGTCCCCTGGTACCACTGATAAGCTCAAACACTCTGTACAGGAATGGGTCTGGACAGACCAATCCTTTATGGAGGGTCCTGGGTCCTACCTGGCTATATACACTTTTGCCAACTGCAGTTTTTGATCGTGTAAAAACCATTACTAATAAAAAAAAAAAAAAAACAAACAAAAAACACAAAAACAAAAACAAAAAAAAAAAACAAACACAAAACAGAAGAAGAGAAAACCATCCTCTCATTTAGTCTAAAAAGGGAGCAGCATTNAAAAAAAAAAAAAAAAAAAAAAAAAAAAAAAAAAAAAAAAAAAACCAAAACCAACCAACCAGCAGAACAGCAAATTAAGAACCCCACTAGCAGGAGGAAACCTGTTTGCCTGCTCCGGGTCGCCGCGCTTCCTGGGGTCTTCTTTTAATCAGCCCAGAGGAAAACCCCTGCCCTGCACCTGCTAATGACATCTCACCTCTCCATCGAGCTTGGGTCTTCAATTCTAAATTGCTGCTGAAGAAACAAATTTAAGCACTCAGCCTCCAAAACTCCACCTCCTATTGAACTGTCTCCTCACATCTGTAACACTGGTCCTTAATAAAAAATACAGGTCAATAGCAAGTGTTATTTAACCCAACGTGGTCTCTCAGACAAGTTAGAATGTTAATGCAGAATGATGTTTCTACAAGCCACTCAGCTTGCTCACTTGCAAGATGGTTGTAAAAACAATTCTCACTTCATCCAGATGAGCCAGGATGGATGTGACTGGCATCCTGGTGTTAAGAATGACCCTATAATACTGTCTTTTGCATTTATGTATTAGCTTTTGCACGTTGGTATTGATTATATGTATTCAAATATGGCACAATTTTTATAACTCCTTTTAGCTGCCTGCTAATAGAACATAATCTACCATTTTGAGTATGCACCATATAGCCCATAGAAATAGTAGTGTGATTAATATATTATATCTATGTATACACTGCTAGCTTATGGAAATAGTGGTTCATGAATGTATTAAACTGTAGGCCTTAGCAACACATAAAATGTTAAAATACTTCTATGTAACTGAGAGAACGATGTAAAGCAATTATGTTGTTTCCCACATCTGCTGACTGACCTCTCTAAGTGATAACAGTGACACAAACCAGAGCATCAGAAGAGTATTAGAAAAGAACTTATTAACTCTTCTTATCAAGGAAGTGTGAAACAAAATAAAAACCACTGGAAGAAATAAAATATATTGACTGATCTGCAGGATGTCATGTAGATAAGTCAGAGCATAAAACCAAAAGAAGAAAGAGTTCCTGCAACATCAAAACTCCCAAGAACGTTTGAATAATGCATGAAACTCAGGAATATGTATGTATCTCAGTAAAGTAAAAGTATATAGATAACACTGCCTTAAGTGTTCTTTGGCCAATAACCAGGAACACTCCAGCCCTGGACATTGTCCCTTTTATCCCTTTATTAAACTTTTAAAAATATTCTGAAGAGTGAACTTTTATTTTTCACACTGGGAACAGGACTGGGAGTTGTAAATGGCAGAGACTCTGAAGTAATAATAAACAAACTAGTCACAATTACAATGACTTAAATAAACTACAGCACCCTCTATGATCTTCCCTTTCATCTTTGGGAATTAATCAATGGCTTCTGACAGATATATTACCTCAGAGGGAGAGAATTAATGAAAAGGACCGTTAATTTATGATAGATGCACTTAGTGTAGTCAAACTACTATCTCTTTGGCATTTATTTGCATTCAAGCTCATCTGTGAATGCAATCAATGACAGATGCAGTCACAGGGGAAGGAAAAAAAGGTACCTTACCCACTAGAATTCTAAAGGTTATTTGTGACAATGTGATTAAATTTGAAAGGAAATTCCAATCCTGGTGGTACCCAGTCAATACTACTTATGACCCCATGAGCAGCACAGCCACAGCTTTCATGATAAGAATATGCAATGCTTTGGTAAATGACATACACCTAATCACTGCATTAGGTTTAAATCACGAGGGGACTGTACTCTATCATCTGGAGCACAGATTAGAGGCCCCAAAAGATGGGAATCAATGGCAAAGAACTGATTTCAACACATGCCTTGTGCGGGAGCAACAAGGATTCATTGGCGAAAGTAACACCCTCAAGGCCCAAGACATTCGTCTTGATGCTGAGCAAAATGTTTGTTATTTTGAGATTCATCCCAATGAAAACCTGGAAACAGTACTTGTGCATATTGGTAAAGGATGCATTTGCATGAGAACCTCTTGCAATTTTTTTATTTGTAGATAACCTTACTGTAGATACAAGTAATCGCTTTAATATTTGTACTTGTTTACAGGATGAGATTTTAGTTTTCTAGCTCCTGTTTTATCCGATCAGTTTCCGGAATCTAACTACATACACTCTGATTCAACATTTACAGCCTGTGCCAGTTGTTACGAACCTCACACCGGTAAAGGAACTGTTACAACATGCAGGCCTGAGTCGATTGCTGAAACAAGCTCAAGAGAATGGGCAAAAGACTTTGGTTACTGTCCATCATGACATGGAGATATGCACCATGTGATGGAGTAGGTGAAGAAAGATGGAGAACACTGATGGTGAGACACTTTTTGGATTGTCACCTACGGCTACTGGAATTTTCAGCTGAATTCTTCACTCTGTTGGCATTTTATTAAAAGTAACCCTTTAGCTTTTTGTTCTATTAATTGCATTGTGTGTTAAAGTTTGGATGATTATTAAACAATTAACTTATTGACTACCCCTACTAATACAAAACAATCCATGCACTACAACTGTACTAAACCATCCACACAGTCCCAAAGAATGACATATGCTCCAACACTGGCTATTGAGAAGGAGAGCGTTGGGGGAGGGGCGAGGACCCCCGAAATGCTGACCCTGCCCTGCCCCCCTCGGGGCTGGTGGTCTCGGGAGGAATGTGAGGGGCTGCGGGACGCACTAATGGGCAGAATGGGGGATCCGGGCCATTACCTGGGATCGGCTCTGGGGGTCCCCGAGGCACTCTTGGGGAACACGGGACGCTTTTGGGGAACACGGGGCGAGGGAGGGAATTGGGAGGCATTTAGGGGTCGGGGGTAGCATTTGGGCGCCTGGGGAGCACTTGGAGCCCGGGACAACACTCAGGGAATGGGGGAGCAGACTGGGGTCCTCAGGGGGCACTTGGGGATCCCGAGGGGCGCATGAGGCCGGGCTGCTCTCCCACCTCCTTTGCACCAGACGCTCCGTTCGCTGCTCCAGGCTGAGCCTCTGCGGGGGAATGCGGGGAATCATGCGGGGTTCCCCCTGATCCCCCCAAATTCCCCTCTGGGATCCCCCAAGTCCTCCCCCAGCGGACCCCTCAGGCCTCACCCGCTCCATCGCCCGCGCTCTCCTTCGGTTTCGCCCCGGTGCTCCGAGCTCGGGCGCTGATTGGTTAAGGGCGGGGACGGNAGCCAATGGGAGGCGGGGGAAGGCGGGAAGCGGCGGCGCCGAGCGCGGCCGGGGAGGGGCGGGGCCCTGGGAGGGCGCTGCGGACTCCCGGAGGGGCGCGGGGGCTGTGGAGGCAGCGAGGGGGCCCTTGGGGTGTATGTGGGGTCCCTGGAGGGGACTGCGGGTCTGGGGGCGCCGAGGGATGCCCAGGGAGTTTTGGGGGTCACGGGGGTGGTTTTGAGGGTCCCGGAGAGGTTGTTGGGGACCCCCAGGGAGAGGTTTGTGGTCGGGGGAGGTTGGTGTGCTTCTGGGCGTCCTAGAGGACATTTGGCNACCGCCAATTGGAGGCGGGGGAGGGGTGGGGTCCCTGGGAGGGCTTTGGGGACTCCTGGAGGGGCTTGGGGGCTCTAGAGGCACTGAGGGAGTCCTTGGAGTATATATGGGGGTCCCTGGAAGAGATTGTGGGTCTGGGGGCACTGAGAGATGCTCAGGGAGTTTTGGGGGTCACTGGGGTGGTTTTGAGGGTCCCGGAAAGGTTATTTGTGACCCCCCAGGGAGAGGTTTATGGTCGGGCGAGGTTGGTGTGCTTCTGGGCGTCCTAGAGGACATCTGGTGGTCGAGGCGGGTCAAGGGGGTCCTCATGTGGGTTGGGAGGGCCTTGGGGTGGTTAAAGTGGCAGAGAGCTGGGATCCCGCTGACAGAGACCCCCAATCTCCCCCATGGACCCCCCTAAATCTCCCCTGGAAACACCAAGCCCTCCCAGGGATCCCCAAACCCCGACAGGACTCTCTCAGTGCCCCTTAGATCCCTAAGCCCATCCAAGGGAATGATAGCAAAATTGGCTGGGAAATAAACTTTGTAACACAATTCGAAGCGTTAGAAAGCAGGCATTCTTTATCTGCGCAGGACAGACTGAAGGATTTCTCCTTTAATCTGATGTGTGTGGTGAGACTTCACAACAGGGTATGGTCCTGGAGGGACCACGAATGGGTTTCTAGTGGTCATATTCACGGAATGCTTCCATATTACAGGTGACCTTTTCTTGAATGTGTTCCTTGGGCATGCACTGTTGCTTCTTGGTACATAAGGACAAAAACCCCACTACATTCCTCATTACCTATTTCTCCACTGGCTTCAGCTATGCTTGTGATCCACTGTGCATACATTGACATCCTTTCATCTTTTTCGCCAGTTAGTCTTTAAGCTCCATCCAGAACCTTCAGGGCAACTGAAAATTGTCTCTTCTCCGTGTCATTTATCAGGAACCCCAAAACCCTTCCAGGGACCCCCAACGCCCCCCAGGGTCTCCCATCTCCATGCAGGGACCTTGTGGTTTGGGGAGTTCAGAGGGCTGAGGGGGTCCCCGGATAGTTTTGAGGGATCCCCATGTGTTTTTGGGGGTCCCTGAATGAGTTTGGGAGGTCTCTGTCTCTGGACAATTTTGAGGATCTCTGTGGGGTTCAGGGATTCCTCATTTTTATGTCTTCATTTTAAGACAAAAGCCCTTTAATTCCCTGTTTGCCATCATCTCTCCTGGCTCCAGCTGATTTTCTTCAGCTTTTTCAGTCATTTGGGCCAGAATTTCCCATTCCCTGGAATTCCCCTCTGGGACTCAGGTCATTAATTTTGGGTAAAAAACATCTGGGTTTGGTCTGTCCTTCCCCCGGGGTCATGGGGCCAGAGGGTACCATGGGGACAGTGATTCTGGGAGTTCAGGGAATTTGGGATGATTGCCGTGGGTCCCACACCTGTTGTGACATCCCTGTGGGTCCCACACCTGTCACAACGTCCCTGTGGCACTCACATCTTTCATGATGACCCTGTGGGTTCCACCCCTGTCATGTCCCATCCATGACAGGACCCAGCTACCAGTTTCCAAATTCTCTGGAATTGTGGGTCATGCCCCTTTGGCCCCTCCCCCCCCATCCTGAAATGCTGCTGAATCTGCCCAAATCTGCATGGTTTGGCTGTGGCTTGGGTGTTTTTATTTGGGTATAAAAAGAGTGATTTTGGACAAACACACTGTGTCTGCAGGATCCCAGGAATTCAAGAGCCAAGGGGCTGGTGAGTGGGGAAGAGTGGGGAGGCTTCATTCCCTGTTTATTCCTGGTTTTGCTTATTGTTTGGGGATGGGCAGAAAATGAGGCTTTTTTCTGCCCAAATTTCAGACTTGTTTACCCTTTCCCTTCTCCAGTTTTATGGCTTTTGCTCCCTTTCCCCCACAAGTTTCATAATTTTATCGTTTTTGGGGATCCCCAATCAACCCTTTTTCTTCCAAAATATTGGGCTTTAAACACATTTTTTCCCCCATCCCAAGTTTTTTATTTTTTTCCCATTTCCCCCAAATCTCTGAAGTTTGCCCTTTTTGTGCACTTTTCCCCCAAATTTCAGATTTTTTGCCTTCATGCCCAAAATTTGGTGAGTTTTTTTCCCCACTTTTTGAGGCCAAATTGAACATTTGGGAGGGTTTGTGTGGAAGAAAGTTAATGAAGTGTTTTCCTGGATGTTGAGCCCCATTTTTGATCCCAATTTGGGGGATGTTGGGAAAAAAAATAACCATTTTGACCGAAACTGGTGGGATTTGGGGAAGAAATCATCCTTTCCATAAAATTTTAGTGTGGATTTGGTGGAAATGGTGTATTGCGGTGGCATCAAGGGGATGGGTTGGCAGGAAGGCTGTGTCAGAATTTTAACCTCATTTTGACCAAAATCCAGGTTATTTGGGTTTAAATTAATCTGGTTTTGAAGTGAATCTGATGAAGATAGAGACTCTGATGCGGCCTGGAGTGAGGGGGGGTGGGGAGGATGGGGGAGAGTGATGGTTGCCTCAGCTGTTTAATTCCATTTTGACCAAAAGGTTGAGAAAAAAAAAAAAAAAAACCCAAAATGCGGCAATTTGGGAAGAAAAACCATTTGTATCCAAATTTGGGGAATTATGGACAAAATTCATGGAGCTTGGAATGTTTGGAGTTGATTTGGGGTCAGTGGGAGCCAAAATAATCCCCAAGACGTTTCCATGGGGTGAAAAAAGGGATTTTGGGGTAGTAAAAGGTGTTTTGGGGTAATTTGGGTGTTATTTGAGGCTTCTGGAGACACCTCTCAGGGCTCACAGGGATTTTTCCCATAAAATAACGATTTTTAGTGATTTTGAGTGTTTTTCACAGGGATGGCACAAGATGGGATTTCGTGGGTCCTCCTCCTTCCCTTTTGTGGTAAGCAAAACCCGTTTTCCACACAAAATCCCCAAATTTCCTGGGTTTTGTACTTATTACCAGGCTTTTTAGCATATAAAATTAAATCCTAAATCCCTGGGCTTGTTGTTGTGTAAAAATTCCCCTCTTCCCTAATTT
>VXBN01011670.1:250-22389 GCA_013397395.1 Sinosuthora webbiana
TCCCCCCCTTCTTACACTTTTCCCCCCTTTCCCCCACTTTTTTCTCCCTTTCCACCACCTTTTACCCCTTTTCCACCATTTTTTGCCTCCTTTCCACCACTTTTTTCCCATTTTCCATCATTTTTTGCTCATTTTCCCCCTTTTCCCACACTTTTTCTCCCTTTTCCCGCACTTTTTCCCCCTTTCCACCACCTTTTACCCCTTTTCCACGTTTTTTTCCCATTTTCCACCACTTTTTGCCCATTTTCCACCAATTTTTTCCTCTTTTCCCCCACTTTTTCCACCACTTTTCCCACCATTTTTTGCCCCCAGGAGCCCATTTGGTTTTTATTTCTCGCAGCCCCTGGGGTCATTCCCGAGGGATCCCGCCTGGAAGGGCTCAGGTTTCCAGCTGAGAGGAAAAGTCTGGAACCAGCTCTGAGCCTGACCTGAGCCTGGCCCAGCTCGGGTTTCCCATCCCGGCTCTGTTGGGCTCGGCTTACCCGGAAAATAACGGAGCTGGAGGCTCCCAATGCCAGAAACGAGGGAAGGACAGTCCCCTCAAAAAGGAATGGGGGTTTGGGAGGATTTTGGGATGAGCTGGGAAGAGTTCCCAGGTTTTCTGTTGGGGCTGTGGGACGGCGGCGGTGCTGGAAGGATTTTTGATCAAATATTTATGGGGCTCTCAAGAGTTTGCTGCTGCTGCTGCTGCTGCTGCCAGGGGTTTAAAAACACCAACCAAACAAGAAACAACCCGCCAAAAAGCCAAAAAACCCAAACAAAACAAATAAACAAAAGTCCCAAACAAAACCAAACCAAAACAAAAGAACAACAACAAAAAAAAACCAAGCAACCCACCAAAAAACAACCCACCAAAAACAAAAAAACCCCGAACAAACAAAAGAAACAAACGCCCCAAACCAAAAACAAACATGAACCAACCAACAAAACAAAACAAACGCCCCAAAACCCACTGAAAACGACCAAAAACCCACCAAAACCAACATAAAACCACCAAGAATATGCCCAAAGAAACACAAAAAAGACCCACAAAAACCCACCGCAAAACTCCCACAAAACAAACAAAAAACCTCCTCAGTACAAAAAAAAACAACCTCCCCCACAAAACACACACCAAAAAACCCACCCCAAAACCTCACAAAAAACCTAAAAACCCCACACACAAAAAAAATAACCCACACCAAAAAAAAACCCCACAAAAACAAAACAAAAAAAAGAAAACCCTGAAGTTCTCCCAGGGCAGTGGAGCTGAAGGAGCTGCTCCCATCCCTCCTTCCCAGAGATAATTCCATGGACACAGCGGGATGGGGGCATTTCCACACCAGGCAGAGAGAGGAAAACCGGGAAACCCCTCCCAGGTGTCAGCCCCAAACCCCGGGGGATCCATCCCAGGATCCATCGGCTCCTTCCCTCCTCATCCTCCTCCTGCTCCTCCTCATGGAATTGTGCCCTGAGCTCAGCTTTGCCAGGGCAGGAATTGCCAGAGCAGCTGTGGCTGCCCCTGGATCCCTGGCAGTGCCCAAGGCCAGGCTGGACATTGGGGACAGTGGGACGTGTCCCTGCCCATGGGAATGGGATGAGCTTTAAGGTCCTTCCAACCCAAATGATCCTGGAATTGTGTGATTCCACGGAGTGAAGCAGCAGGAGGGCAGAGCTGGGAGCGGAGCTGGTGTTGGGGGGCTCCAGAGGGGGAGTCCTGGGTCCCTCCATCTCCCCCATCCCCAAGGATTGGTGATGGAAGGGATCAAACTCCTCCTGTGGAAGGGAAAATCTCCTGTGGGAGAGGGAAACTGAGGCAGAGCAGGGAGTGCCTGGCAGTGACAAATTCAGCGTTTTCTCATTAACACAGGCAGCCTTTGCTCTGCTCCAGCTTCCCAGCTGGATTGGTGGGATGGACACAGGGAATGAGCTCCAAGGCCTTGTCCCACCACATTTCCATCATTCCTTAGCCAAATCCCCGGGTTTTCCCACTGGAAATGGGGCAGCACAAGGATTTCTGCCCATTTCACTTTTCCCAGAGCCCAGTGCCCCCAGCAGGGGAGCCAGGCTCCAGGAGGGGAAATATTCCCAGTTTCCCCAGGTTTTCCATGGAGAGGTGACCCCAGGGGCTGGAGGCAGCGGTCAGGGGGGAGTGATGTCCATCCCCAGGGATGGGTGAATCCTGGGAATGGCTCAAGGCCCCAGAACTGAGCCTGGGCACCCCACAGGGCTCTGGGGCTGGATCTGACCCAGGGGTAATCCCATGCAGGATTGGGAGCATCTTTGACATCCAGGGGGAGAAATGAGTCCAGAAAAGCAGCGGGGCAGTGTTTTCCCAGAGCCTGGAATAATCTGGGAGAGGATCCAGCTGTCCTGGCCTCCACCTCACACAACCTCTCCTGGAGGGGTGAGAAAAGCCCAAATTTGGGGTGTCTGGGGGTGCGGGGGCCGTGACTGAGCCAGCAGCTCTGCCAAGCACCACACACGAGGCTCTGAGGGAAACAAATCCAAAAAAAAATAAAAAAAACAAGGGAGAAAAAAAGCACCAGAGAAAGGGAGGGGAAAAAAAAGCTTTCAGCTCACCAGTTGGTTTTCTTTTCTTTTTTTCTTTTTTTTTCTGTTTTCAGATGTAAAATTGATTAAAATAAACCAGGGGGGGATCTGACTGAGCCGTTTCTATTTCGGACCTGAATAAGGACTGGTGAGCCCAAAAGCTGATCTGCTTTGGAGCTTTTTTTCCCCCCAACCGTATCAGTTGCTCTAATAAAAGATCTGGCCTCTCCCTGGCAGCCTCCTCAAATCCTCCTGCTGCCACAATTCCACACGGAAAAACCACCAGCAGCAGCCCGGATTTCTGCTCAGCAGAGCAGCAGCGAGGTCCCAGCTCACCCAGCTGCCGCTTCGTTTGAAAAAGGGAATTAATAACAAGCGAGAATTGACGTTAAAAAAAAAATCTGCCTCTTTCTCCTGGGCTGTTTGCAGGGCTGCTGGTGGTTTGCCCTGGAATATTCCCACCCATCGTTGGGAGCAGCAGGGATGATGCTGGAAAGCCGTGGGATGAGGTTTGTGAGCGCAGGGAAGAGCCCAGCCGTGGCTGAGGGGCTGCTGGGCTCTGCCGGGGTCACCGGGGCCGTTCTCCAGCCTGTGGGAACAGTGGGGGATCCAGGGAAGCTGATCCAGGCTGAGCAACGTTTTTGGGATGCTCAGACAGGGATTGATGGAACCACGGAATATCCTGAGCTGGGAGGAACCCCCAAGGATGATCCAGTGCAATCCTGTCCCTGCACAGACCCCCCCAAATCCCAAATCCCAAATCCCGCCCTGTGCACCCCTGGGAGCAGCGTCCCGACGCTCCTGAGCTCCAGAGCCCCGGGAATGTCCCCATTCCCTGGGGAGCCTGTTGTTCCCTGGGGATGGGGAGGGGACTGTGGTCCCACAGCCCCGCCCTCCCTGAACCCCCAGTCCCAAATTCCAGGTGGAAAACACAGGCTGGGACAGGCCGGGGCGGGGACCTGGAGGTGCCCCAGCCCCACCCTGCTGGGGACATCCCCCGGGACTGGATGTCCCCAGGGCGGGACGCTCCGCTGTCCCAGGGCTCTGTCACGGGCACACGGCCCCTCCTCCCGCTCAGGGGATGCTCCGGCGATCCAGGCTCCCGAAATCCAGGATGTTTTCCTACTGCTGATGGCACCTGCAGCCCTGGCAGCCGGGCTGGCCCCGCTCCTCGCCCTCCAGCCGCGGGTTCGGCCCCTGCCCGTGGCCAGCTCAGCGAGGGCCAGGGCCAGGATTAGGGATGGGACAGGGAGGGATTACACAGAGCCCGGCCCAGCTCCGGCAGATCGGGGCAGGGCGCAGCAAACCTCGGGGGTTAATGGATTTTTAGGGTGTAATACAACAGGAGTTACCTGGGGAGGCTGAAATGCTGGAATTCCCTGAGGGATGGGCACAGGAAACCTCGGGGCTCTGCCTTTGGTGGATTTTGGGGTGTGATAGAACCCGGGGAGGCTGAAATGCTGAAGGAGAGGCACAGGAAACCTCGGGGCTCTGCCCTTGGTGGATTTTGGGGTGTGATAGAACCCGGGGAGGCTGAAATGCTGGAATTCCCTGCGGGATGGGCACATGGGGGGTGGGAGGGAAGGAGATCGGCTGGAGGGAGCAATCCCTGTCTGACCAACGGGACAGAAATTCCCGATTTTCCCAGGAATTTCTAACCCTCGGCGCCACCTCCTTGTCACCCGGGGGGAAACTGAGTCACAGAGCCGGTCCCGGCGGGGCCAGGTCACCTCCTCACCAATTTCACCGGGAATCTCCTCTGGAACGGGCGGGAATCTCCTCCGCTCTTCCCTCCAAACATCAGCACCCCAAAAACGTCCCCGCTGCACCCAGAGCTCGTGCTGACCCCAGCTCCGTCCTGCTCCCCTCCTGCCCACCTCCCAAAAAGCACAACCCACGTGGTTGAGGATAAATCCCGTATTTTTAGCAGCTCGTATCGCGGACCTCCGGGACTCGCGGCATTCCCGGATTTTGGGGGGTGCAGCAATCCCGGGATGGGGGAGGCCCAGGGACACCGGGCAGGACAACCCCCCAGGCACGGAGCTGCCCCTTTTTGGGGTGGAGGAGACGCTGTATCCTGCACCCACCTCAAACTACCCGAAATAAAGTGCTTTTTTTGTCTGCTACGCTCACCAACAATTATCCCAAATGAAGGGGTTTACACACTGGGCTGCGCTCAAAATGCGGATTTGGGCTCCCAGCCCAGCCCCGGAGTGGGAACGCGGGAAAAGGGCTGATGGCTCTGCTCTCCCCGGCCCCGAAACCCAGAAACAGGGAACAGCCCCAGTGCCCTCACATCCCACTTGGGGTGCTGCTGGTCCCACCCTGTCCGCACAATATCCATAGGGCTGTGTCCTGAAAGCCTCCAGGACAATCCTCCAGAAGAATCCTGCAGGAAAACCCTGCAGGAGAATCCTCCAGGAAAACCCTGCAGGAGAATCTTCCCCCGATGCCAGGAGTGAAGTGGGGCAGGGACCCCAAGGCTTCACCCAGAGAAGGCAGAAATGGCCCGACCCCCCTCACAGGCACAGAACTCCCCCCACCCCAAAAACCATCTCCAGTGGCATCCATCAGCAGCCCCGAAAAACCGGGAATGTGCCGGGTGGGCAAAGGCCACCCTGTCCCCCAGGGTGACACCGCTGTCACCCAGGACACCCAACCTCTGATGGCCAGTGCCCCATGGCTCAATTCCCCAGCCCCAGGAGCCAGCACCTCCCTCTGTCCCTCTGTCCCTCTGACCCTCCTGTCCCTCTTGTCCCTCTGTCCTGTCCCCCTCTCCCTCCCGTCCCCCTCTCCCTCTGTCTCTCCTGTCCCTCTGTCCCTCCATCTCTCCTGTCCCTTTGTCCCTCTGTCCCTCCTGTCCCCCGTCTGTCCTGTCCTGTCCTGTCCTTCCCTCTGTCCCTCTGTCCCTCTGTCCTGCCCCTCTGCCCCTCTGCCCCTCTGTCCCCTGTCCCTGTGCCCCTCAGCCCCTCAGTCCCTCAATTCCCCTGTCTCTCTGTCTCTCCTGTCCCCCTGTCCCTCTATCCCTCTGTCCTGTCCCTCTGTCCCTCTGTCCCTGCTGTCCCCTGGGTTTATCCCCGTAAGCCGATTGCGGCGCCGGCGCTGCCCGCGCTGCCCCTCCCGTGAGTGGCGGCCCCAGGTGAGGCAGGAGCCGCTGGGGGATTACCGGGGATTATGGCACCGCGCAGACGGTGACAGCAGCCACGCGGGGCGCCGGGGGCCGAGGTGGCAGCAGGGACAGGTGTCCGGACAAAAGACTCTTCCCCGGCCCAGTGCCGGAGCCCCGTTCTCATGGAATGGCTTCCCAGTGCCAGAGGGCAGGGCTGGATGGGAGATTGGGAACTGGGAATTGTTCCCTGGGAGGGTGGGCAGGGGCTGGGCTGGAATTGCCAGAGCAGCTGTGGCTGCCCCTGGATCCCTGGCAGTGCCCAAGGCCAGGCTGGACACTGGGACAGGGGGAGGTGTCCCTGGGGTGGAACGGGATGAACCCTAAATTCCCTCCCCAACAGGGCCATGCTGAGATCCCTCACCTTATTTCCAACCATGGCAGGTGGGGCTGGCCCAAACCCTCCCAAAACACAGGTGGGAGATGCCCCTGGGATATTTTCCCTCTTTCCATGGATGCACCTGGCTCCAAACTCAGCCCCTGAGGCTGCAACCCACCCCTGCCACCCCAGCGGCCCCAAAACAAGGAGTGTCCCCCAAGCCAGTCCCCCTGGGGGCACGGGGAGGCTCTGAGGAGGGCTGAGCCCCTCACCGGGACATTCCCACATGGATTCAGTTCCCACTGCAGGATCCACTCCCGGGACTGAGCAGGGACTGCTCCTGCAGGGCCCAGATGGCTCCGGGATCCTAATGGGGACCCTAATGGGAGATGCAGGAGCAGCTGCTGGGCTGCAGCATTTTCAGAGCTGGCTGGGCACGAGGCTGCTCCACCCCTGGGAGCCAAGGCCATGAAACTCCAAGGAAAAGCAGCTCCATGCCTGAAGGAGCTGCAGAAAATCCTCTGCAAGGTCTGATCTGGGCTTAAATCCCACCAACCTGCACCTTGGGATCATGGATTTGTGGGCTGGAGGGACCCTAAATCCCACCCAGTGCCACCCCTGCCATGGCAGGGACACCTCCCACTGTCCCAGGGTCCCCCAGGCCCCATCCAACCTGTCCTTGGACACTGCCAGGGATCCAGGGACAGCCACAGCTGCTCTGGGAATATTGTTCCAGTGTTCCCCTCCTCTAACTGCAAATATTTTCCCTCCTAGATCTCATCTAAATCTCCCTTATTTTAATTTAAAGCCATTTTTCCTTGTCCTGTCACAACAGCCCTGGCTGAAGGCCCCAAGGCACGGAGGAGATGGAGCTCCTGGGAAAGGGCTGATCCAGGAGGAGATGGAGCTCCTGGGAAAGGGCTGATCCAGGAGGAGATGGAGCTCCTGGGAAAGGGCTGGATCCAGGAGGAGATGGAGCTCCTGGGAAAGGGCTGATCCAGGAGGAGATGGAGCTCCTGGGAAAGGGCTGGATCCAGGCTGAGCTTTGCCTCCATGGATTAACAAATCCCAGTTTTCCCTCCCTGGCGGCTCCAGGCCAGGTTTGCTGTGCTGGACACACGGTGTCCGTGCCCCAGCTCCTCACCCCCATGCAGGACAGAGGTCACCTGCTGCTGGCATTACACACCTGGATGGATCCCATTAATTTAGAGGGGAAAAGAACCCCATGGAAACTGCAGAGGGAGAAGTGAAATGGGGGAGCCCAAAGTGATGGATGCAGAAAACCAGCCCTGGGTGACTCAGGAGGATTTGGCAAAGCGTGGCCAGCACGGGACACGGAGCAGATGGGCTGGTGGCACGTCCCCATCTGCGCTGGCTCCACGGGGATGCTCCCAGCCCCAGCTGGGGATTTGGAGGGGGTTTGTGGCCTGGGATGTGCTGGGAGCGGAGGGAGGAGGAGGAGCCGCACGAGGCGTGGCTGAGCCGGGGCTGGGGGATTGTCCTCCCTAATTCCAGACCCTGATGGGACAGAAATATCCCTGCCTGGAGCACAGGGGATCCCTGCCAGCACCATGGGCCGCACACCAGGAGCCAGATGGGCACCCTGGGAGCAGAGTTTGGGTTTCCAGATCTCCCAGAGGCTCTTTCCAGCCTCCTCCTCCTGTCCTCCAGGGCAGATGCTGCTCACACTTTGGGGTGTGTTCCCAGCACGGGAAGGTCCTGGAGCTGCTGGAGAGAGCCCAGAGGAGCCCCCGGAGCTCCCCAGGGCTGGAGCCCCTCTGGAGCCAGGCTGGGAGAGCTGGGGGTGCTCCCCTGGAGAGGAGAAGCTCCAGGGAGAGCTGCGAGCCCCTGGCAGGGCCTAAAGGGGCTCCAGGAGAGCTGCAGAGGGACTGGGGACAAGGCCTGCAGGGACAGGACACAGGGAATGGCTTCCCAGTGCCAGAGGGCAGGGCTGGATGGGAGATTGGGAACTGGGAATTGTTCCCTGGGAGGGTGGGCAGGGGCTGGGCTGGAATTGCCAGAGCAGCTGTGGCTGCCCCTGGATCCCTGGCAGTGCCCAAGGCCAGGCTGGACATTGGGACACTGGGAGGTGTCCCTGGGGTGGCGCTGGGTGAGGTTTAAATCTCCCTTCCAACCCAAACCATTCCACGATTCCATCATTCCACAGCTCCACAAAAACACGGCATTTCTGTCCCCCAGCCCTCGGAGCTGACGTCTCATTCCTGCCGCTCCCAGCTCTGCCCGGGGCCGATCCCGGCTGCTGCTGCTCCGATAAGAGCCCCGAACAATGAAAAGGCGAGGAAAAGAGCAATTCCCGGTTTTTACGGGCAGCCGAGCGCAGCCCCGGCCCTCCCACCCCTCCCCGGCTCTGAGATTCCAGCAGGAATCCGCGGCCGTTTGATCCCACAGATCTCGGCCTCTCCAAGCGCTAAACCCTTCCCAAAAAGGCTCCGGGATGCTTGTGGAGCCCCATCCCGGCTCCTTGGGCGCCGGGAGAGGGATCAGGGCGCTCGGGCTCACGTTCCCGGCTCGGTTTCCAGCGGAGCAGGCAGGACAATGGCGCATTGTGCGCTGGAGAGAGGAGAACGAGCTCGTGTTTGTGCAAGGAAAGGTTTGAGCTGGAAACGCCTCCGGGCCCGGGGACATCAGCCCCGGCGGAGCCGGCCCCGGGAGCGCTCCTCCCGCCGCCTTTCCTGGAGCCTTCCCGGGGGGAACAGCCCGGGCTCGGCCCCCCAGGCCCGGCGGGGACGGGCTCAGCGCCGCGGGGTGATTTGGGGACACGGGGACACAGCGCGGGGACCGCCAGCAGGCCCCGAACCCCTTCTGCTCTCGGGCAGGTGGTGACTCAGGAGGCAGAAATGCCCGTGCCCCGGGGCCACCGCCGTGTCACCTCCTCCCGCGGGCACAAGGCCACCTCCCGCCATGGGGACACCGGCCCCGGGGGAGCTGTCACACTCTGCGTGCCTTTGGGTTCACCGGGGCTGCTTTTCCCCCTAAGGAGGCTCAGGGAAAAGCGGGATCGCTCCCGAAGGAAGCCCCGTGGGAGCTGGGGGTGGCTTCGGAGAGCCAGGGCGCTGTCACCGTGCCAGGGGACGCTCCCCCGACACCGCAGCACAGGCAGCCGCGGGAGTAAAAAGCCTCTTAACGACCACAGAAAGCAACCGTGGGGTATTTCCCGTTTTATTCGGCTCCTTAAACGCCACTTCATTTGCTGGGATCGGCTTAATTGCGGTCATTAAGGGGATGAGGGAAAGGCTGAGCCCCCCAGGGATGGGCTGGGAAAGGAGAGGAGGGATCCAGGGGCAGATTTCCCAGAGGGAACATCCTCCAGCCCTACAGATCGTTCCCCTTCCCCCAAATCCTTCCTCCCCTGAGGGCTCCTCTTCCTCCCAGCCGCTGCCTCAGTTTCCCCAGCCCCTCCCTGTGCTGCAGTTTGGGGGGACGCAGAACCTCCCCCAGCCCCAAAGTCCAGGAGCAAAGGGATTGGCACAATTTAGGGGGAGTTTCCAGCCTGGAAAAGGGATGGAGCAGGTGGAGGGGCCGTGTCCTGTCCCCGCAGGGAGGGTGGGCAGCAGAGCCCCCGGAGCTGGGGGTGCCCTCTGCTTTAACAGGTTTTGGGGTGTTTTGTGCAAACCCCACCAATCCCACACGTGGGAATATTCTTCCCGAACTGCTCCAGCCAGGAAATCCCCACTGGCTGCCCCCATAAGGTTCCCCCTCCTTGGGGTTCCCCCAAAGGCTTTGTCCCAACCCCGAGTCCACCTGGAAAAACTCTCCACATGAAGCTGGAAAAGGGTTTTGCTCATTTTGAGGGGTGCAGGGAGCACCCAGGCCCATCCAGGTCACACATCAACGGGATTCTGGAATCACTGATGCTGGAAAATCCCCCTCAGACCGTGGTGTCCAACCATTAACCCAGACCGGGTGGGCACCACTCACCCCTGTCCCCAAGTGCCACATTCCTTAAATATTTCCAGGGATGGGGACTCCACCACTGCCCCGGACAACCGGGCCAGGGCCTGACAAACTTTTCCACAAGGAAATTTTTCCTGATACCCGACTTCCCCTCCCCTGGCCCAGCCTGAGGCCGTTCCCTCTCCTCCTGTCCCTGTTCCCTGGGAGCAGAGCCCGACCCCCCCGGCTGTCCCCTCCTGGCAGGGAGCTGTGCAGAGCCACCAGGTCCCCCCTGAGCCTCCTTTTCTCCAGGCTCAGCCCCTTTCCCAGCTCACATTAAACCCTGGGAATGTGGGGGTGACATGTCCAGGCCACGTTCAAGTGACAGAGCTGTCACTGCCCTCAAACCAACCCTCACCTGTCTGCCCCAAAAACGGCGCCAGTCCCGTTACTGGAGACCCCCCAGGATCTGTTCTGGTGCTGAGCCACAGCTAATGAACCTCTATGAATTATTAATTAGGAATATATTCCAGGCTCTCCCAGGCAGATTTGGATCAACACCGGCTCCCCCTCCCCACAGGCAGGACTCAAACCTGGGGAAAACCCCAAGCAGCCCTTTCCCCTCTGCTGCTGGCATTTAACCAGGATTACCCCGTCCGGGGAGGTGCCTTTTGCCCCAGCAGCAGGAGCCGGGGTTTGCCAGCTCCTGTGTGTCCCACAGGAAGGAGTTCCTGCCCACCTTCCGCGGGGTTGTCATGGAAATGGAGAGCGGGGTTGATTAAGATGCTGCCAAATCCTCGATTTCCAGCTGGAGCCCAGCCTGGAGGGGATGGGAGCAATCCAGGGGCGGGTTTGGGGGGAAGCCTTGGAGGGAGACCCAGCCCCCGCACGGGATGGGCTGAGCCGGGACGAGCCCCAGATTTTCCATGAGGAATTAACTCCCCCCAAGCGCTGGGAAGCCCAGTGGGATCCAGAGGACGGAGTCGCCCATCCCAGGAGGGGAGGAAAAGGTTTCCCGTGCAGGAATCCCCGGGCAGCGGCCCCGCAGCTTCATCACGGAGCGTCCCCCGAGCACCTGCGGGGAGGGAGCGGGGCCGTGCCCGGGGCGGAGGGGCCGGAGCGGGGACACGGCCCAGCCCGTCAGGAGCGGCCAGAAATAGCCCCGATTTCCATATGTAGGACGGGGCGGCCACGCCAGCACAGCCACGACCTACTTTCCTCCAGCCCGGCAGGGCCCTGCGCTCGCCCGCGGCTGCGGGGCCGCCCCGGAGCCACCCCCCCACACACCGCGGTGCGTCCCCGCTGTCCCCGCTGTCCCCGCACCCCCGAGCCTTCCTCCCCACCCCGCAGCTCCGGGGGACGCGCGGCTGCTCCCGCCCGGATCCCGCCGGGAAGGGGCGGTGGGCTCGGAGCACCCACGGGGATCCCTCCCGGCTCCAGAGCCCTCCGGCTCCTCCGCAGAGAGCCCCGCGCTCCACGGGCGCGCCCTCCCCGTTTTAGTTTTCATTTTTTTAAACCTTTTTTTCAAGGCCGAGCGGAGAGCCGGGAGCTTTTCCCGGCGCCTCTGGGATGCTCGTGCCTTTCAGGGCCGCACAAACCGATTGGTTTCCGTGTGAACACGGCTTTTTCCATTAAGGGGAAAAAAAAAAAAGATCCAAGGCTAATCCACCGCTGCTGAGCGTGTTCCCTCTCCCGGGCAGCATCCACCCGCGGGGCTGCATTGGGGACGGCACCGGGAAGTCCCCGAGGGGAGGAATGCCAGTATTTATTCCCCAACCTGTTGTTTCCCTCAGCAAACATCCAGGCAGGAGGGAGGTTCCTGCTCTTTCCACAGCATTAAGGATTTTCAGCAGCCTGAGCTGGAAATGTCCCCTCCTGACACGTTTGGTGTCACTTGTCCCGAGCTGTTCAACGCTCCAGGTCTCGCTGGGGAATTAAAATTTATTGGTGGAGAGGGAAAATCAAACCCAGCTCCGGCAGCTCTGGGATCCAGCCTGGAAGCAGGTGAGGAACAAATAAATCATGAGGGGTTTCCGCTGCACCTGAGGCCTCTTCTCCCAGCCAGAGAGGATGGGAACAGTTTAGTTTGGTGCCAAGTGGGTTAAAGCACCACAGGAGGGGACAAAAGGAGCAGGGAAATGTGCTGCCTGGCCAGGGAGGGCTGGGAGGGGAAGGAGGAGAAACCTCGTTGTGCTGAGGGGTGCTCAGGGCAGTGCCCAACACAGCAGAGTCCCTGGGGGGGACAGGGACCAGAATCCAAATGGTGGGAATGTCAGATGGACCAGGATCCTTCCATGGGAATGGGCACCAGCATCTCCTCATGGGAATGGCACCAGCATCTATCTCCTGATGGGAAGGGGGACCAGAATTCTTGCAGGGGAATGGGGACCAGCATCTCCAAATAGGAACGGGTCCCACAGTCCCATCCAGGGACAGATACCAATAACCCCACACGGGAATGGGTCCCACAGCCCCCACACAGGCACCAGCATCTCAGTGTGGGAATAAGTGCCAGGATCCCCACATGGGAACAGGCACCAGCATCTCCACACGGGAATGGGCCCCACAGTCCCAGACAGGGACAGGTACCAACATCCCCACATGGGAATGGGCCCCAAAATCCTACACAGGGACAGGTACCAACATCCCCACATGGGAATGGGCCCCAAAATCCTACACAGGGACAGGCACCAGCATTTCCATACAGGAGTGGTTCCCGGGATCCCCCCATGGGAATGGGTCCCAGCATTTCCATACAGGAGTGGTTCCCAGGATCCCCCCATGGGAATGGGTCCCAGCATTTCCATGGAATGGCTCCAGTATCCCCACACGGGGCCAGGTGCCAGAATTTCCACGTGGGAATGGCTCCCAGCGTCCCAGGCAAGCCTGGCCTCCAGCCTCACCGCCTCAAACCCCACAGCTCTTCCCACCCACAGCCCCACAGAGCAGGAGCAGAATGAGAGCAGGGAGAACTCCATCCCAAGGGAATGTGAGCCCAGGGCACCAGGATTCCCTGGCAGCCCCCAGCAGGAGAAGCTGCTCCTCTCACCCCACGCTCGGCTCATTCCCCCAGGGGGATGTCCCAGGCTCTGTGAGGAGCAGGGAGGATTGTCTCCCTGCAGGGACCATCCCCCACCACACACCAGGTTTTCCTCAAATTCTCCACTCCAAGAGCTGCAGGATCCACCTTGTGCTCAGAAAAGCACCTCCAGCTCTGGAGCCAGCAGGGAAGTCTTAAAAACGGGACCGTGGGAGCTCTCACAGACCAGGGGGGGAAGGAAACACCCCAAATTCTGATTTCAAGTGGGTTCCGTGGCTGGGGTGATCCCATTGGGAAGGAACATTGTTCCCAAAGCCAATTCCTGAGCCTGAAGCACCAGCTGACCCCTCGTTTTCCAGTCCAACCAGGTCCACCTTCATTCCACCGGCTCAGCTCTTCTCCTCCTTGGCAAACACTTCCCTACACGTCAGCAGGACCAGGAAAATGTGCCCCCCCAGGTCCCTGTGGCCGTCACCCCCCGGCACCCTCCAGCTGCTCATCCCAGCCCTGGATTTCCCCTCCAGGGATTTTCTTCCCTCCTTTTCACACCAGCTCTGAGCTGTGCCCCCAAAAACCCGGGGCAGGCAGAGCCCCAATCCATGCCCGACCCCGGATCCCAAATCTCCTCCCCACTCCAGAGCTCGCTCTGCTCCTCACTCAGGTTGTAACCTTTGCCAAAGAGAAAAAAAAACAATGAAGAGTCACCAAAGGCCTGATTTTTATGCAGCGCAGTGCAGAGCCTGAGCAGGCAGGGGTGACCCTGGTGCCCTGCTGCCCGCTGGAGAAACCGCGGATTCCTCCTCTGGAAGATCCCGGGTCATACAAAGCAGCAGCAAAACTCCCCCGATCCTCGGGGTTCGGCTGTTTTCCTTCACCTCCCACCCCCGGCTGAGGGGAAGGAGCAGTCCCCACAGGACAAACCCCACCGAGGCGCCGGGGAAGTTGGGATTTGGTGTTTCCCTAATTAGGAGCGAGCAGAGGCGGGCAGGAAGCACCGAGCCCGCTGCAAAACCCCGAAAGAAGAGGGAACCCAATTAACTTCTCACTGCCCTTTCCGTTCAGGGCAGGAGTGAGGCTGGGACGTGTATGGAGAGCCGCCAGGTCGGGTTTCAGGCCGGTTTGGGGGGGATCAGGGCTTGTCCCATCCCCCAGATGGGTTTGGGGAGCCCGGAGCTGAGGATGGGCAGCGCTGGGACAACACACCCGTCGTGGATGTTGAGTTGGGCTTTTTTTTTTTTCTTCCTTCTCCTCTAATTGCTGCTGCTATTTTAACAGAGCCAGACATTTCCTTGACGATTCGCGAGGCCTATAAATGTTTGATGCCCCTTTTCCCTCCGCGCTCAGGCAGCAACTTCTGCCGGGGTTTGGGGGAAGAGAGGCCCGGATTGGAGCGCCGGGAGGGGACAGCGGCCGCGGGGGGAGGATCCGGCCCCGGATCCACATGGAAAGGCTCCATCACACCCCTCTGCTCCTGTCCTCTCCTCCCCCCGGTTCCTAGAAGGAGATCCCACTGCCCAGCCTCCGTGCAATATGGCTTTGTGCTGCAGGAACCTAAATATAGAGCCTAAACCCTCCGGGGGCTTTGCTGCGCTCCGAGGTATTTATAGCTGCAGGCAAACTCCGGCTGGAAGGTTGGGAGCAGCTGGAATTGCACCGGGGAGGGATCTGGCCCTGCCTGCAGCAGGGGTGGGGTTTTGGGGTGACCCCCCGGCCTGGGTCAGCCCCGACCCCGCTGTTCCCTGCCCATAACCCATGGGAATCCCCCCCACGCCGGGGTCTGGGGGCAGATTTGGGGTTTTAAGGCTGAACCCAGAGCAGAGAGGATGAGGCTGAGAAGCTCAGGGACAGCCCAGCTGCTGTTCTGTAGCTCCTCACAAAAATCCAGGCACCCAGTGCTCCAAAAGCATTCCCTGGGAATGGGGAATTCACCTCTTGGAGCATCCAAAGTGGAGCAGGAGGGATGAAATGGTCCCTCCTTCCCAATCCTCAGCGTCCAGCCCAGCTCCTCTCCCATCCCTGCTCCTCACATCCTGATTTAACCCAGCCCAGCAGGGAAAACTCCGGCTGGAGGCAGGGAAGGAGCAGGGAGAGGGACGGGGAGGCCCAAGGGCAGCAGCCACTTCCCGATCCAGGGATGGACACAGGGATGGGAACAGGCTGAGCTGGCTCTGCATCCCAATCCCACTCCCCTTCCCGCCCTGGGATCCCTGGCAGCATCAGTGGGGGATATTTTCATCCGGGGGTTCGGGCACTGGGATCACAGACTGAGCCTTGGCTGGAGCCGGCAAGAACAGTCAGCAGTGTTGGAGTTGGATCGGAAGGAAAATCAGCAGGAAAATCAGCAGGAAAACCCCCTCATTGTGTTCCCGGGACTCCCTTGCCTCTGGGATGATCCCAGCCAGACCCCCAGCCTCACCCAGGCCGGTGGGAACAGCAGCCAAAAAGCTCCTTGGGAAAAAGAACCACAGAACCCTCCCAGAAATAAAGGATTTTTACCGGCTCTTGTTCAGAGCCTACACAGCAGAGCCCATGGGAATGCCATTCCCAGATCCCTTCCCAGCACAATTTCCAGGTTCTCCAGGGCTGGAAGGAGCTCCCTGAGCAGCCAAAAAGTCACAGTTTAGCCCCAAACTCCTGTGGGGGGTGGGAGGGAGGGGCTGGGGCTGCTGCTCCCTGCAGCCCGTCCACTCCCTGCCTGCTGCAGGATTCCCTGGAATCCCCTTTTCCTCTTGGATCAGCGGCTGGGGTCCCTACGGACACAGGGATGTCCCTGTGAGGGACAATGTCCATCCCTGCCCACCCAGCCCTGCCACAGCCAAAGGATTCTCCTTCCTCCTCCTCTTCCTGGCTGGGTGTTGGGGAGCTCTTGCCATGGAAAATAAAGGGATTCAGGATGCTCCAAATCCAGGATCTGCTCCCATCCCGGCATCCCACCCACAGATCCCACCAGGATCTTCCCACCCCTGTCCCTGGTGGCTTTAGGGACATCTATGGGACACCTGGGGACACACTGCCAGGTCCTGGCCATGCAGAGGGCCCAGCCCTCCGAGATGGAGGAGCAGGGATCAATTAATCCAAGTTAAAGGCTGGAAGGCAAAGGGGGAGAACCAGCTGGGCCACCCCAATTCCAGCACTGGTAACACCCCAAAATCCAGGGGGTCCGCCCAGCCCTGAGCCCCCAAAGCTGCAGGAAATGTCCCAGGGACACGGAGCAATCCTGGGATCCACTTCCAGAGGACGATCCCAGGATCCAGGGGAGCCCATCCCAGCTCCCACCTAAACCAGTTCACTGCTGGTACATGAGGAGAAACGGCTCCTCCCGGCTCCAGGGGGAACAAACCCAAGGAATTCCGTGGATCTGGGGTTTTGGAACCCAGTGGGATGAGATTCCCACATCCCAGAGGAGCCTGGGGGGGATGAAGAGGCCCCTTGGCCAATAAACCCTGCCCAGGATCCCATTTCATCCCAGTTCCCTGCCCTGATGGATGCCCAGGCCCCCATCAGCTCTGTCCCTAATTAACTCCGGGGTAATTAACGCCGGGACCCCCCAGGTTTGCACGGGATGTTTGTAATGATCCTGTGACAGAGGCAGCACAGAGGGCACCGACCTGCGGCCACCGGGGGCTAATTAGAGCCTAATTAGTGCTCATCAGAGCCCCCCACACAGCCCGGGCTGCGCTGCACCGAGCTGGGCAAGAAACTGGAATTATTAAATCAGCAAGAAACTGGAATTATTAAATCAGCAAGAAATTGGAATTATTGAATCCTGGATTGTTTCTGGAGGAGGCGACACCAGCGGTGACACCAAAGCCCAAAATCACACCCAGAATCACAGAGGCCTCACCAGAAAAGGGAATTTCACCCTTGGAGCCACTTCCAGGGGGTCCCAGCTGCCAAACCCCCCCCCAATTCCATCCCCAAATCCCTGGCAGCTCCGGGATTTTCCGCTGGGCCGGAGCCAGGGCTTTGGAGCAGTCCAGGCTCCCCCAGGTGCTGTCGCAGCTCCAAACCCTGATCCCATCTCCAGGAGATTCCCACATCTCCCTCCCCTGGCACTGGAGCCCGAGGGAGAGGGGAAAGGAAAATCTGGATGATGCCATTCCCCAAAAAACTTCCAAAATGCTGGGAAAATTTACATTATCCCAGTTTTTTTCTGCTTGATTTTCCCTGGGTGCATGGAGAAGTTCCCCAGGAACACAACAGCCATTCCCAGCACCTGGAAATGTTGTGAGGAGCCTAGATTTGCCTGAAAAGAGCTGGGAATGGTGGATTAGGATCAAGTTTGGGGAAGTAAAGGTCCCTGTGTGCTCCCAGACCTGCTGCCTCTGCAGGGCAAATGGCTCGGGGAGGGCCACAAACAGCGATTTTCTGTTCCCTTCCAGCTTAACTTGCAGAAATGAGAAATAAAGAAGAGTTTTCTTCTCTTTTTAAATGCCTGCCTTGGCCCCCAACTCCCACTCCCTTGCCCCAAAACGCGGCCCTGTGTTGGATTTTTGACATTTGCTGCCTGAGCATCCCTCCCAACCCCCCCCAAACCCTTCCCTCGGCAGCTCCTGACACGGCTCCATTCCCCTCCTCCTCCTCCAGAAAACTGCATTTTTTGGCAAACAAACTGTTTTGCCAACAAGTTGTGCTCCGTGCTGCCTGGGAGATGAGGCTTTTCCCGGTTTTCCCTGGCTCCAGCCTGTTCCTCCCCACTCCAGGTCCCACTCTGGGGCTGCAGCCAGGGGGGATTCGTGCCCAGGCTCCCCCACATTGAGGTTTCCCCCCCGTTTTTCCCTAAAACAATCCCCGTTTCTCCAGCAGCCGGGGCAGGAGCAGCAGCCCTGAGGTTGCTGCTGTTATTTTTATCTTGAAAGAAAGAGTTTGAGCCGTGGCCAAGCTGTGCCGAGGGAGGGAGAGGCTTTTGTGGTGGCTACGGAGATGTGAACACCCCCGTGGGCAGGGCAGAGGGAACAGCCCAGCCCATCCCAATCCAACCCCAATCCCAACCCCAATCCCGCCTGGGGAGGGCTGGGATCGCCCGCTCGGGGATGCTGAGGTGGGAAAGGAGCTTTGGGTCCCTCCAGATCGGCGCTGTCCCCTCCATGCAGAGCCTCAACAAGCCCAGAATTACAATTTTGAGTCAATTTTAACAAAAATCCTTGGAAAGACCAGCCCTAAAAACGCTTTCAACCTTCCCACAGCCACGAGGAGCATCCCACAGGATGCCAGGTCCATCCCATCCCTTCCTGAGCACACAAGGCCCCAAAACAGAGTTTGGGGGGCAGGTGCTGCACCCCAGGACCCTCCTCTGCCTGGATCTGGCCACGGCCTTCCCTCCCAGCTGGAATTCCAGCAGCTCCCACCCTGGAGCTGCTCCGGAGGTCACCGAGAAGCTCGGGAGCTCTGCACGAGGAGCTCGGCTTAAATGTCAAATTAATTAATGGGAAGAGAGGGAGGAGTGGCCACAAAAGCTCCGCGTTCCTCCTCCGGAGCCGGGCCGGGCCAGGGAAGCACCGCCGGACACTCCCCGTGGAAAATATTCCATCCCCACGGCAGGGAGGGAGCAGGGAACGGCACAAAACAGGGAGGGGGGAAAACTGGGAATGGCACAAAACATGGGGGGAAAACTGGGAATTGTACAATACACCAGTGAAAAACTGGGAACGGCATGAAACACGGTGGGAAAGCTGGGAATGGCATAAAACACGAGGGAAACTGGGAATGGCACAAAGCACGAGGGGGAAAAGTTGGGAATGGTACAAAACAGAGGTGGAAAACTGGGAACGGCACAAAGCACGGGTGGGAAGCTGGGAATGGCACAAAGCACGGGAAAGGCTCCGCTGCTCCCTGCACACCCGAGCGGAGGCTCCGGAGCCCGGCAGGACCAGCGGCCGCTGCCGGGGCCGGGGTGACACCGAGCGCGGCCACGGCCCCTCCTGCCCGCCGGGGGCTCGGGGACGGCCCTGCTCCGGAGCAGAAATCCCCCTGCAGCAGCTCCCGAGCCACGGGAGCCTGGGGCTGGGCGGGGAGGAGGGAAGGGACATCCTGGAGGATGCAGGGAAGCGCCTCCGCGCTCTCAGGACAGCCCCCAGATCCTCTGAGGGGGATTTCTGCCTCCAGATCCCCGCTCCCATCTCCCGAGCACCGACAGCTCCGGGGCTGAGGCTCCAGGGGCAGAACAGCGGCCAAACCCCGCCCGGAGCCGGGCAGGGGGCGCGGGTGTGACCCCGGGAAGGCGGCGGGGACGGGGACACGAGGAGCCGGAGCCGTGTTAAAGCCTGGCAGGGCTCGGCCAGGGAAGCGCTCCCGGTTCCCAGAGCCCCGCCGGGCCCGGCAGGGTTTGGTACCCGCCTCACGTCCCCGGCACCGGCATTCCCCGGCCCCCGCCGCCGTCTCCCGGGGCTGCCGCGCGTCCCCCGAGGGAAAAGGAGCCTTGGGGACACTCGGGGACTTCGCTGCCGCTGCTGCCACGGCACACAGAGGCCGGGATACGAGGTGACAGGGGCCAGGGGACCCCGCACCCCTTGGGCACCCACTGCTTCATTCATTGATGTATTTTTCCCTCATTTTCTCCATGAAAGAGGAAGGAGCTGGATGGGAGAGCTGGGCTGTCCCTACAGGCGGGGCCGGGCTGAACCCCGTGTGACCCCGGCTCGCACCAGGGAGCTCCAACCCACCCCCCAAACCCCCCAGCACCCCCAAAGCTCAGGACAGACCCTCCCCACGGCCCCGAGGCCCGGCTGGAAACTAGGGAGCTGCCGAGAAAACACCGGAAAACATCACGGGGATGAGGGTGACCTGTGACACCCCGGCCCTGCTGGGACCTGGAGCTGTGGGGAGGCTGAACCCCCCCGATCCCTGCAGGGCGGGGGGTGCTTCACCCCAAACTCTGCAGGGCCTGGAGGAATCATTATCCCTCCGGAGTGAGCCAAGGGGGGATCTGGAGGGGTCACAGGGGCCACAGGGATGTCCTTCCACAGGGAAACACCATCCAGGGCCAAACCCAGAGCATCCCCCGATGTCCTGCACAGGAGTCCCGGCCGCCCCAGCGCCGCCCCGGGGTCCTGTGAGCGGTTAGGGCCAATCAACGCTGTCGGTAATTAAGGTGATGAGCTGATCCCTAAGCTGGGCTCCGACAGCCGCCAGGGCCACAACGAAGCACCCCGAGCCCCACCTTGGGGACCCCAGAGCCGGGGGTGGCACTCGGGGCTGGCTGTGCCCACCCCTGCATGACCCACGGCCTGATTAAAGCTCATCAGCTTTAATTACCGCGAGCAGCGCTGCCTGTCCTGCCCGCTCTGCCCAGGTGTCCCCAGCGGCCCCGGCTGCCACTCTGCTGCCAGCTCTGCCTGCCCGCAGGAGGAGGAGGAGGAGGAGGAAGCAGCGGTTGCCCGGGCTGTGTGTGTGGTCTGGGGGTGGGCAGCATTCCCAGCAGCCTGTCCTGGGAATTCCGGCTGTCCCGCAGGGGGCTCGGCCCATCCCTGCCCCGGGAGCGCCTGCTGCAGGAGCCTGGCTCTGTCTCCCTGTCCCCTCTCCCTGTCCAGCTCCAAAGGGATGAGGCAGGACCAGGAATGAGCTCGTGAGCCTCGGGAGGTCACAGCCAACCCCAAACCTGTCGGCGGCACTGCTGGGAAAGCCCCCGTGCCAGGGAGGGGCCCCGCCAGGAGGAGCAGCCCCTGTCCCCCAGCTCTCCCACGGCGGCACACAAAGGGTTACAGGGAGCGATCCCAAAGGGATCCATCCCGGCGTCCCCAAAGCCCGGGCCGGGTCAGGGACAGCGGGAGATCAAAGGAGGGCACCGGGTCCCGGGAGGTGTCACAGCCAGCAAGGCCCCAGCCACGCCGGGGCCCTGTCCCTGTCCCCTGTCCCTGTCCCCATCCCCCGGGCTGGGCACGGGGCCTCGTCCCGGCAGCTCTCGGCCGCGGGGCCAGCGGGGCTGGAGTTCCTCCTGCGGCTCCTCAGAGCAGCCAGGAACGCTCCGAGTGCTGCTCCGGGGAAAGGGTCCCTGGCAGAGCCCAGGATCCGGCACTGGGGGGACAGGAGCCCCCAAATCCATCCCCATCCCCTCGTCAGGGATGTGCCGAGTCCCCGCTTCCCTCCCGGTGACCCGAGGCAGGAGCTGGCTCTGTCCAAGGAGAAGGAAGGGTTGAAAAGCTCCAGGGAAGGGAAGGGGAGAGGAGAGGCCTGGATCCCACCCGGGTGGAGGCAGCAGCTCCTCCAGCCCTCGGGATTGTCCCACATCCCGTCACCTCCAGCCCAGCACTGACAAACCCCACAGCCTCCCCTGAACGGCCTAAACCCCTCAGGGAACACCAACAACCTCATCCAGTAACCCCAATTCTCCAAAAGGGGAAGGGGAAAAGCTCATGAGCCCCCCCAGAGCCGACCCCCAGGCTGCCAGGGGTGCTGGGGACACGGGCACAGCCACGGTCACCTCCCAGCCCCGCGGGTGGAGGGACGGGAGCTCCCGGGGAGCAGAGGCTTCCCTGGATCCATGGCAGGGGGAATTTTGGGCAGAATAAAGTGTCCTTGGATCCAGGGCCGTGCAGATTCTCCAGAGGAGCGGGAGGAGTGTCTCACATCCCCTCGGAGACTCCCAAGTTGTGTCTCTGCTCCAGAGGGGCAGAGCTGCTGCCGGGAGATCGCCCCTCGTGCAGAAATGGGGGAGCCAGCCTGGGGCACCCCAAACCACAGCCCCGGCAGGAGGGATGAGCTCCGGGTGATTCAGTGCAGCAGCCAGGCCCTGGGGCTTCTTCCCCTCTTCAGGAGAGGAGGAGGAGGAGCAGCCTTCCTCCCCACCACCCTCTCCCATCGCTCCCGGGCTGGGAGGGAAAAGCATCCTCTGGCTGCTTCCCGGAGAGCATCCCCCGAAAGGCAGCGCCCCAAAACTCCAGCGCCCGGCTCGGGCAGGGAGCAGGCGGGGCAGGGAGGGTCCCAGGGACCCCAGGATCCCGCGGACATTCTCCCAGGCGGGGCTGGCGGGGGGGAGCAGCAATTTTGGAAGTGCCACGAGGACCCCCAACCCCATCTCCTCCAGCCGCGTGGAAGGGGAAAAGCGGGCGCTGCATCTGCCGCCCCCCGCCCCATCACCAGGGGCCGGGGCTGCAGGAGGGGAGGGGGAGGCAGAGGGGAAGGATGTGGGGGGCAGTTTCAGCTGCCCCCGAGCAGCAGCCGGGGGGGTCCTCCCTCCCCGCCCCTCAGGG
>VXBN01011670.1:24856-50025 GCA_013397395.1 Sinosuthora webbiana
GGGGTCTGGGGGCGTCCCTGGGGCCATGGGGGGGTCCGGGGACAGGGACGGTACCCGGGCTGGGTGGGGGGATGTCCCAGGGACAGCGGGGGGGGTCTCAGGGAAACCGGGGACACCCGGGCCGGGAGGTGTCACAGGGCAGGGGTGTCCCGGGGACAGAGGGGGATCCCCAGGGCGGGCTGTTCCCGGCCTGTGGCTGTTGTCCCCAAGCAGGGGTCTCGGTGCGGGGGATGTCCCCAGGCAGGGCTGTTGTCCCCAGGCACGGATGTTGTCCCCAGGCAGGGCTGTTGTCCCCAGGCACGGATGTTGTCCCCACACCGAGGGTCCGGTGACAGCCCGGGCCGGGCGCGTTGCTGGGGCTGCACCGCCCCGCCGTGGCCGCCGCCACCCCTGCAGGGACCGAGGGATGTCACCCCAGGGCGGCCCCTGAAGGGAGGGTGGCCTCTGGGGGTCTGTCGGAGCCCACCGGAGGGGCTGGGGGGCGGAGGGCGCTGCCCTTGTCGTTGTCCTGCCTGCGGCCGCGGTGGCAGCAGCAGCTCCGGTCCCCTCGTGTCCCCTCGTGTCCCCGCGGTGCGGTGGGACCAGGGGTGTCGCAGAGGATCCCGGCCGGGCTGGCAGGTCCCTTCTCCGGCAGCAGTCACAGCCGCGCTCAGCAGGGCCCGAAGCCCGGAGCGCCCGTGTCCTTCCCGGGCCGTGTCCCCTCTGTCACAGGCGGAGCTCGGTGACAGCCGATCCCATTCCGAGCACCCCGGGGTGGGGCGGGTGCCCAGGGCCGAGCCCGGACCCGCGGGGATCTGGGGGAACAAACACAGAGCCTGGGCACGCTCCTCTTCCTCTCCAGCCTGAACTGAACGCTCGGTGCTGAATTAAACATTAAAAAATAGATTTACACCCGTTGTTTGTCCCCAGACCCGCAGCTGGCTGAGCTCCACAGGCACCACCAGATAAATGACGGAATAAAGAGCTCAAAGACACCCAAAGAGCTCTAAAACCCCGAAGGACGAGTGCCCGTGCCCCTGGGGGCGATGCTGGGGCACAGAGCAGCTTCAAAGCTGGGCAGGAACGGCGGCAAACCCCAAATCCCCGCTGAATTTAACACCAGTGGGGTGGGGAAAGATCAGTCCCAGTGTGGGGTCCCAGATCAGTCCCAGTGTGGGGTCCCAGATCAATCCCAGTGCGGGGTCCCAGATCAGTCCCAGTGCGGGGTCCCAGATCAGTCCCAGTGTGGGGTCCCAGATCAATCCCAGTGTGGGGTCCCAGATCAATCCCAATGTGGGGTCCCAGAGCAGTCCCAGTGTGGGGTCCCAGGGGTGCTGGCCCTGCTGAGGGGTGGAAATGGGCCATGGAAAGAGTCTGAGATTCAAAACCCACCCATTCCACGTGGTAAACCAAAATAAGTCATTTCCTGTAAAATGGGCATTTTCCTCCCCTCCATCACCTGGCCACACGTGACCCGGCCACCACAAGTCCCCAGATCCATCAGCATTCCCCAAATGTCCCTCTGGAAAAAGGGCTTTTTAAGGCAGCAAAGGGATGGGGAAGGTCCCAGATGCTGCAAATGGGGGAAACTGGTGGGAAGGAGAGGCCGATTTTGGGGTTCGGTTCACACAGGGGAAAAGATGGGGAGCTGGAGCTTCCCTAAACTGGGGGAATAAGGGAGATCAGGACGTCATGGGGGCAGCGGGGGATGAGTGGGGGTGGAACCATCAGCTCCGTGGGGCAGCCTGGGGGGGTGGGAGGACAAAAAGAAACCACGGGGACAATCTCCAGGGAACAATTCCCAGTTCCCAATGTCCCACCCAGCCCTGCCCTCTGGCACTGGGAAGCCATTCCCTGTGTCCTGTCCCTGCAGGCCTTGTCCCCAGTCCCTCTGCAGCTCTCCTGGAGCCCCTTTAGGCCCTGCCAGGGGCTCGCAGCTCTCCCTGGAGCTTCTCCTCTCCAGGGGAGCACCCCCAGCTCTCCCAGCCTGGCTCCAGAGGGGCTCCAGCCCTGGGGCAGCTCTGGGGGCTCCTCTGGGTTCTCCAGCAGCTCCAAATCCTCGATTTTGGGGGCTCCAGGGCTGGGGCAGCTCTGCAGGTGGGGTCTCAGGAGAATCCCCCATCCCTGGGGAGCCCGTTCAGGACGGGCCCCCAATCCTGAACATTAAAATCATCTCTGGGTGTTTCCTCTCGGCCAAAAAACACTCAGCTCCCTCCTCCAGCAGGTCAGACACAAACAGAACAGAAATAAAGCCATTAACAACACCCTTTGCTCTGCTCTCCATCCCAACCCTCCAGCACAGCTCCAGCCTTTCCCTGTGTCCTGCTCCTGCCCCTGGACTGAAGCTCCAAACTCCAATTATTCCATTTTCAATTTTTCCATCTCCATTTCATGCTTTATTCCATGAAAAGCACAGCTCCAGCTCTTCCCTGTGTCCTGGTCTCACAGCGAAGCTCCGAACTCCAACTAAAATTCCACGAACAGCACAGCTCCAAATCCTTGCCTGCGTCCTGCCCCTGGACTGAAGCTTTAAACTCCAATCATTCCATGAAAAGCACAGCTCCAAATCCTTGCCTGTGTCCTCCTGCCCCTGGATTAAAGTTTTAAACTCCAATTATTCCATGAAAAGCACAGCTCCAGCTCTTCCCTGTGTCCTGAAGCTTCCAAACTCCGCCCAATGACTCCATGAAAACCCGGGGCCAGATTCCAAAGTTCTGTATTTTTCAAAATAAAGATCACACGTTGTTTAGAGACAATCTACACAAGAGTTACAAAAAATAGTCGCCCAGGCAGAAGCATACACAGGTTTGTTAATTATACACATATGGTTACAAGTGTGCTTGCAAAAAAGTTCATTGGAAATATACACAAGGCTCTGTAAATGTACACCGTGTAGTGTTACAATTCTATATTCAAACGAGGAAAATTGACAGTATGTTACATTCACTTACAAGTAGACAAAATGCAAAATACAGTTCATCTTCTGTACAAAAAAGGGGGGGGGAGGTGATTCACACTTTACAAGGTGAAAAGGGGCTCTGATTGTAAGGAAAACTAGGGGGGGGGCTGTACTTTTGCACTTTTTTTTTTGTTTGTTTCTTACTGTCACAAAAGAAGCAAAACATTACTTTGTAAGATTCAAAAAAAACACTATTTGGAACTGAATCAGGCCTGTAGAACATTTAGAAAGGATCTCTACCGTCCAACTAGGTGACAAATAAAACCAAGCAGTTTCTTTTTCTTCCTTTTTTTTTTTTTTTTTTCGTTTTTAAACATTAACTAGGCTGTATAAAGAGAACATTTCCTTCAAAAGAAAAAAAAAATTTACTTCTGGTTGAAATTACAATTTACAATATACAACACTATATGCTACGACCATAAAAGGTGTGAATATACACTGAAATGCACAGGTTTTGCTAAATTCTTTTTTTTTTCCTGTTTTCTTACCAAAAAACGGGGGGTTTTTTTTAATGTCGATTCAAACTTCTCCACATTTACATTACAGAGGTTTACAAATGTACAATTGTACAGTCAGAAGTATGTTCCACTACTAGGGTACATTATAGATACAGATCAGACATCAAAACAAGAAAATACTACAAATTTTTATATATGTAAAGTCTACACCAAGTATACACTATATATTTATAGAAGCAAGACCAAAGCCGAGTTGGATTTTTTTTTTTTTTGTGTTTTTGTTTTTTTCCTCATGCTAAATAATCAAATTGTGTCTCTCCAGGTGAACAGAGGAGTGGGCATTAAAAAAAAAAAAAAAAATCCCAAAAATCCTCCACTTTAAAATCATCTCTGGGTGTTTTGTCAAAACGCCAGCTAAGCTCCCTCCCTCAGCACGTCAAGAGTCACAAATAAAATAGAAATAAAGCCGGTAAAAAGTCCCCAAAAATGGAATTTTGGTGTCTTTGTTTAAAAGCGAACTTTAAAAAGTTGATTTTTTTCTCTTCACCAGTGGATGTCGCTGAACTAAAATCCCAACTTCTCGCTGACTTTTGGGCTAAAAGGAGGTTAAAAAAAAAACCCAAAAAAGGTATTTGCAAAAAAATGAATGGATTAAAAACGGGAGGGTTTTGTTTTTTTTTTTCCTGTTTTGTTTTGTTTGTTGTCTTCGAACCAACCACCCTGAAAGTCTCCACATTTGGAATATAGATACAACAGTGAACAAAAATGTGGCCTTCCATGTACATCTGAGACCTATGTACAAGAATTCTATACACCAGTAAAACAGCAGGGCAATTAGTTAATTAAAAAAAATAATTAGTACATGTTATGCATAATAAAATTAAAGAAATTTACAAAGGCTTATCTTTTTTTTTTTTGTCGTTTTTTTTTTCTGCTTTTCTTTGTGTTTTTGGTGGGTTTTGTTTGTTTGTATTTTTTTTGTTTGTTTTGTTAAGCAACCGTTGCGGGTGGATCGTGGGCTGGATTCCTGGGCTGGATTCCTGGGATCCTGGAGTGGCTCCGGGCTGGGGCCCTGCTCAGATGATGCCGTTGGGGGGGCCACAGATGGGCCCCAAATCCACCCCGTTCTTCATGTAGTATTTCTCCAGCTTGGCCAGGATGTGCTTCCCGTAGGTGTATTTGCGCAGGGTGGCGATGTGGGGCCGGATCTGCGGGGAGAAGCGGGAGAAGTCAGGGAAAGGGGTCAGGAAATGTCAGGGAAAGTCAGGAAAAGTGGTCAGGAAAAGTTGGGAAAAGTCATCAGGAAAAGTCGGGAAAAGTCGGGAAAAGTCAGGGAAAGTCATCAGGAAAAGTCAGGGAAAGTCATCAGGAAAAGTCAGGAAAAGTCATCAGGAAAAGTCAGGAAAAGTCGGGAAAAGTCACCAGGAAAAGTCAGGAAAAGTCATCAGGAAAAGTCAGGAAAAGTCAGGAAAAGTGGTCAGAAAAGTCAGGAAAAGTCATCAGAAAAATTCGGGAAAAGTCAGGAAAAGTTGGGAAAATTCAGGAAAAGTCACCAGGAAAGGTCAGGAGAAGTGAGGACTTAGGAACGTGGCTGTGGTCACACCCATCCCCCCTGAGCTCTGGGGCAAACAAACACCCCGAGATCCCAGAGCTCCCTGCTGGCACCACGCAGCTCTGGGGACTGAGGCTGTTCCCAGTTCCCAGCGGGATTTTGCACAAGGGAAGCACTTGGGGCTTGGAATTCAACAGATTCTCACTCCCTGGGCAGGGCTGGATGGGAGGTTGGGAACTGGGAATTGTTCCCTGGGCTGGAATTGCCAGAGCAGCTGTGGCTGCCCCTGGATCCCTGGCAGTGCCCAAGGCCAGGCTGGACATTGGGACAGTGGGAGGTGTCCCTGGGGTGGCACTGGGTGGGATTTCAGGGTTCTCCAACCCAAACCATTCCAGGATTCCATGGTTTTACCATTCTCTCCTCTCCAAGTGGGAACAGCCTGTGGATGTCCAGCATTCCCTGCTCCAAGGGTGGCCACATCCCACCACTGACCAGAAGCAGGGAACCCATCCCAAACTGCTCCTGGCTCAGCAGCTCAGCCTCCACTCCCCCAGATTCCTGTTCCACTCCAAGGAGCCACATTCCAGAAGCCCAGACCCAAGCCTGGCTCCCCATTCCCAGCAGGAATGATTCCTGGGCCCAGCAAAAGGAGCAGTGAAGCTCCAATTCCAACCCTTCCTCCTCTGCCCACCTTCATCCCTTTCGCTTCTTCCCTTTGCTCACACAGCTGTTAAAATCACTTGTCAATTTCGTATTTTAAAATAAAAACTTAAATAAAATCCCGTTTTTTAACCCCATCCCAACGTGCTGTTTTCCACAATCCCCAGCCATTCCTGCAGCCCCTGGCTCCATTTCTCCAGGCTTTCCTGCAGCCTGGGATCACAGCTGAAATCACATTCACTCAGGCCCATTTAGCTGTCAACCCTGAGCTATTTTTGACAGCCCCACTGATAATCTAATTTGCATTTTATTCCAAAGGCTTTGCTCCACGGGGAAAAGAAGGAAGTAAGAAATGTCAGGAACAAATTTGGTTTTGTTTATGTTTTGTTTTTTTTTTTTTTTTTTAAATACACAACTCTCTGTTATGGATTAACAAATCCAGGGCCCTTCTGCCACGGATAAATCGGGTGTATCCCTTGCCAGATATCTTTATTTAATTATCTTTAGCATTTCTTGCGGACTCAAACAGATTTGGGGTTAAAAGAATGACTCTGAGTGGCTCCTAAACCTGAGAATTAACATCCCTGAGGATTATTCCAGCTGTTTGTGCTGATTCCATGCATGTGGAGGTCAGAGCAGCTCCCTCACACAAATTCCCATTTCTTACAGAAAAATCAGTCTGGTTTAGTCAAGGATGCTTAAATGTAAAAATAAAAATGCTTTATTAGCATTTGAATCCATGACAGTATTCAAAATAAATCTCAGCTTTTCTGTGCCTGGGTCAGTCAGGATTTTGTTTCTCTGGCTGTACCTGGGATTTTTCATCAAGTAACCCCAAAAAATGTCAATGAGGAAAATGAAAATCCCCTCAGTCCCACCCCCCATTTAAAGCCTGTTATTCTCCATCCACTGCCACTCTAAAGCCCTGCAAATGTGACCTTTAAAAGCAGGAAAATGAAGATATTCCCTGTTTCCAGAGCTCCCTGCCCTTGGAGCAGCAGGCACAGGGCCCTGGGGATGGCAGCAAGGCAGATTTCATTGCAAACGTCTTAATTTTGGGTAGATGTGAACTCCTGGGATGGTTGTGCATTCCAACACTGCAGGGTAATGCTAAACCATGGAAGTCCAGGATATCAGCTGGAGTTTTTTCATGGAAAGGATGTTCAGGCCTTGGAGCTGCCCAGGGAGGTTTGGAGTCCCCATCCCTGGAGGTGTCCAAGGAGCTCCTGGGGGTGGCACTCAGGGCTCTGGTGGGGACAAGGGGGGGCCCTTGGAGGGCTTTTCCAGCCTCGTGATCCCGGGGCTCTGGGAAGTGTCACAGCAAAACTCATTGGAAAGTGAGCAACAGAGGACTGGATCAATGGCTGCGGGCTCGGAGGCGGCACCAGCACAGCCAGTGGCCTTGGGAGGGACATGGAGGGACAGGCAGGGCTGGCAGCCACAGGGACAGGGACACAGGCACAGGGGGACAGCCAGAGGGACAAATCCAGCAGGGACACAGGCACAGGGACACAGGCACAGGGACACAGGCACAGGGACACAGGCACAGGGACACAGGCACAGGAAAAGAAACACAGGGACAGAGTCACAGGGATTCAGAGGGACAGAGCCAGGAGGACAGAGCCCAGGGGACACAGCCCATGGGGACAGAGAGGGACACTGCCATAGGGACACAGCCTGCAGGGACACAGGCAGGAGGACAAAGGCAGGGGTACACAGCGTGCAGGGACACAGGCAGAGGGGCACAGCCCACAGGGACACTGCCCACAGAGCCAGAGGGACACAGAGGGACAGGGAAGGGGACACAGGCAGGGGCCCAGCCCAGGCTCCCGTGTCCCCGGAGCTGCAGCCCCGCGCGGCGCTGGCAGCACAGCGGCGCCTGCTCCGTGCAGATCTGGGTCACTGGGACACGGGCAGTGCTGGCAGCTGCAGCTGCAGCTCCATCCCAGGGGCAGCTCTGCATCTCTCCAGAAAGCTGGAGAGGGATTTGTGACAAGGGAATGGAGTGACAGGACATGGAGTGACAGGACAAGCGGGAATGGCTTCACTCGGACAGACACTGATGGGGGATTGGGAAGGAATTGTTCCCTGGGCCCCCAACATCAGCAGGTTGTGGAGCTGCTGGAGAGTCCAGAGGAATCCATGGAGCTGCCCCAGGGCTGGAGCCCCTCTGGAGCCAGGCTGGGAGAGCTGGGGGTGCTCCCCTGGAGAGGAGAAGCTCCAGGGAGAGCTGCGAGCCCCTGGCAGGGCCTAAAGGGGCTCCAGGAGAGCTGCAGAGGGACTGGGGACAAGGCCTGCAGGGACAGGACACAGGGAATGGCTTCCCAGTGCCAGAGGGCAGGGCTGGATGGGAGATTGGGAACTGGGAATTGTTCCCTGGGAGGGTGGGCAGGGGCTGGGCTGGAATTGCCAGAGCAGCTGTGGCTGCCCCTGGATCCCTGGCAGTGCCCAAGGCCAGGCTGGACATTGTGACAGTGGCAGGTGTCCCTGGGGCGGAACGGGATGAGTTCTCAGGTCCTTTCCAACCCAAACCATTCTGTAATTCCCACCTTTCAGCTCCTGAAGTGCTCCAACCCCTCTCTGCCATCCCTCAGCCTCACCCCCCTGTCCCCCCAGTGGGGCCGGGCTGTCCCTGCTCACCTTGTGCATGACAATCTTCCTCTGGGCGGGCTCGGCCATGTCGATCATCTTCTGCACGACGTAGTTGGCGTACTGGTCCTTCATCATGGTGTATAAGGCACTGTGGGGGCCGTCGTTCATGGTGCACACCTCGTCGATGAGCATGGCGCGCTCCGTGCGCGACGCGTGCGTCACACACTTCTCCACCACGTTACTGCAACGGCACCGGGGCGTCAGCCGGGGTGGGGACGGGGTGGGGATGGGGATGGGGATGGGGAATGGGANGCACTGTGGGGGCCGTCGTTCATGGTGCACACCTCGTCGATGAGCATGGCGCGCTCCGTGCGCGACGCGTGCGTCACACACTTCTCCACCACGTTACTGCAACGGCACCGGGGAGTCAGCCGGGGTGGGGACAGGGTGGGGATGGGGATGGGGAATGGCGATGGGAACGGGAACGGGGAATGGGGAATGGCGATGGGAACGGGGAATGGGAACGGGGAATGGGAACGGGGAATGGGAACGGGGAATGGGAACGGGAGCAGGGAAATGGGAATGGAGCAGGGAACTGGGAATGGAGCAGGGAACTGGGAATGGAGCAGGGAACTGGGCAGGGAATGTCTCCTCAGAGCTTCTTATCCAGCCCCAAGGACGCCTCCTACGCTGCTCCAAGGGCAGGACATCGAGGAAAGAGGTGCCGGCAGAGCTCAGCAATGTCACACAGGACTTGGGATCACAGTGGGAATTTGGGGTTTGGAGCAGCTCATATTTCACCCCAGTTTGTGCCTTGGGATCTCAGTGGGAATTTGGGAACTGGGCCAGTTCCTATTTCACCCCAGTTTGTGCAGCTCTGCAATGATGCTCTTTGAGGTCAGGGTCTGCCTTCACAACAGAGAAGCCAAGGAGTTGTGTTGTTTGGTTTGTTTTTTTCCACACTGGAAATGTGGAATGTTCCACACTGGAACATGATGGGAATGCAGATTCAAAGTTAAAACAACAAGGAAATTCTCACTCAGGAATGAAAATTCTCAGCCAAGGCAGAGGATTCCCAAAATTCCTGAATGCACTGATGGCATCTGCACGTGCATTACACACTTCACCACACTGCTGCAATGGCAGGAGGAGCCATCACTGGGGAATGGGGCAGGGAACTGGGAACTGGGAATGGAGCAGGGAACTGGGAATGGGAGCAGGGAATGGGGAACTGGGAATGGAGCAGGGAACTGAGCACGGAATGTCTCCTTGGAGCTTTCCATCCAACCCTAAGATGATCTCATGTGCTGCTACAAGGGCAGGGAAATTGTACTGGCAGAGCTCAGCACTGTCAAACAGGATTTGGGACCTCAGTGGGAATTTGCAATATGGACCAGCTCATATTTCACCCCAATTTGTGCCTTGGGATCTGAGTGGGAATTTGGGAACTGGACCAGTTCAGGTCAGTGTCCAGTGTGCTCTGTGAGGTCAGTGTCCACTCTCACACCAGAGAAGCCAAGTTGTTGTTTTGATTTTCTCCACACTGGAACATGGTGGGAATGGACATGCAAGGTTACAACAACATGGAAATGCTCATTCAGGAATGAAAAATCTCAGCCAAGCAGAGGATTTCCAAAATTCCTGAATACATTAATGAGCAGCCTGAGCTCTCTGGAGAGCCAGAAGTAGGGTACATGAAAGGGGACTGAGAGCTGGGCTGGGCTCATCCCACAGCCCTGCCTGACTCACAGCATCACCCAGAGGGTTTGCTCAGCTCGGGGGACCCTCCACTAATTAATGCTCCAGCTGGAAAGAAGTTTGGGAAAAAAGAGCCAGGCAAAGCAGGGAGGAAGAACCTGAAATAACAACGTGAAGACCACGCTCTCCTAATTCTCATTAATGCTCCACTTCCCTCGTGTCTGTGAGGACTCTCATCAGAGGAAGGGGGAATTTTAGCCTTCAAAGAGCTCAGCCTGCATGTTCCAAGGGCTGGAAGCACATCCAGCAGGGATTCACACACTGCTGTGTCCTGACATCCACAAATACCTGGATTCTGCCTCACCCACGTGTGGCTCTGCAGCATCTGGGAATGCTGCAGCTCCCCTTGGAGGGTTCCTTGGGTGGGACTCAAAAGGGACACAGCAAAAAGCTGGGAATGATGCTCTGAGTGGAAATTCCTCTGGGAGAATTGGGATGGATTTGTTGCTGCACTGATTTCCCAAATCCCCCCTGGATGGACACAGCATCCCAGGGCAGTGAATATTCTTATTATCCAAAGGGCAGTGACATCTTAAACCCCATAAAAGTAAATCAGATAAACCAAAAGACACAAGAATTCCTGGTTAAATTCAGGAGTTTGGATCAAAGCTCCTCTTCCACATCTCCATCCTCCTCCACGACAGACTGGCTGCCACACCCCAGTTAATGACCATTATAAATAACATTTTTTAACGAAGCAAAAGTCATTCTCACCTCCCCTACACCCACCCCTGAGCCTTCTGCAGCTCTTCCACGTGTCCACGCTCCCAGAGGGAGAATTTAAGGAAGGAATTCCTACCTGGCAAATTTATGTTGACTCAAGACGAGCACGTTGCCTCTGATTTCTGCTACGATCTTGCTCTTGTCCTCGGGCCGGCCGTGCTCCAGGACGTGCTGGATAACGTAATTCCCATACTGATCCTGGGGGGAGAGCAGCAGGGGCTCACAAAAGGTGCAGATGTGGACTAGAAACATTCCCAGCAAACTGATTCCCAAAGTGCATTCAGAGGTAAAAGCACAACTAAAGATTAATTCTAATATTTACTGTACAAACTTTCTATTTCTGCAAAAATGTAGATTCTAGGGTGGTGCCAGGTGGTAAAATGATGCATTTTTGTAGAAATTGTATTATTTATATAACTCAAAATGATGTCCTTGCACAGGAAATGTCAATATTCTGCTTATTCTCTATTTTCTTCCCCTCACTCCAGGTTCAAACCTACCAAATCCCATGTCCTGGAGGGGGGTACCACGGGTCTGGCCATGGGACACTGTTCTGAATTTGGGGATTTTCAGACCACAGGAAATTTATTTTCCAGTTCAGGGTACCAGAGTCATGGCCTGATGCCCATGGCCAACCTCCTCCCACACTGAGCACACAGGACTTGGGAACGGGACCAGCTCAGATTTCACCCCAGCCTGTGCCCTGGGATCTGAGTGGGAATTTGGGAACTGGACCAGGGCTGGGTTTGCTGCTTTATCCACGTGCCCCCAGAGCAGAACCAGTAAAACTCTGGCACACCAGGTCCTCCCAAGGATTGCAGGGAAGAGGGAAGGCAGCCAGGAGGGGGGTGAGCATACAACCAACTCCTTTTAAGAATTCCAATGACTTGGCACCTCCTTTTCCTTGGAGTAACCAGCTCTTGGCACCCCTGCACCAGGACATGGGGCCTCCTCAGAAGGGGAGGTGACAACACCCCTGGCACCCCCTGCACTTGATGAAATTCCTGGCAGGGAAGCTCACTCCCATGTCCCCACAGGGCTCTGCAGGAGCTGTCCCAGCACCCAGCAGTGACCTGGGGACGCTGCAGCCCTGCCACACTGACCTGCACCAGCTGCTCCGTGTGCTGGTGCAGCTCCTCCAGGATGGGCAGGGTCTGCTCGGGCAGGCAGTGCTCCAGGATCCTCTGGATCACCCTGCAGCCGTACGGGTGCGTGGACAGAGCAAACACCTGGGGATAAAAAACAGGCAGAGACATTCCATTAGTGCCTGGGAA
Organism: Sinosuthora webbiana; assembly: GCA_013397395.1. Lineage (NCBI taxonomy): Eukaryota > Metazoa > Chordata > Aves > Passeriformes > Sylviidae > Sinosuthora > Sinosuthora webbiana. The sequence goes on from VXBN01011670.1 coordinate 36,812, forward strand.
TCCCCCAGACCTGCCAGGATTCCTGCAGGGAACCCCACAAACCTGCCAGGATTCCTGCAGGGAACCCCACAAACCTGCCAGCTCCAGGCAGCACCAGCTGCAACTGGAAACACCCACCGGTGTGGGCTCGGTATTTTCTGAGCCTGAGAATTGCTGAGCTTTTCCCAAGGGAAATTTTTCAACAGTTTTTCCTTTTCCCAAAACAACCTCGTGTGAACAATATTCCTTTCCCACGACAACAGGTGCTGTTTGCTATTTCTGTTCCTGAGCCAATGGCAGAGGTGTCAGCCCTATGGACCAATAATGTGCCTTTAGCCCAGCGTGTTATAAAAGGGCTGAATGAATTGTAAATAAACCTTCTGATTTCTGCTGCCTCCTGACTGGAGTCAAGCATCTTTATTTTGTGTCCTATTGCGGCACCAGGATCCCAGGCACATCCCCACCTGGGGAAGCCTCAAGCTTCCCCATCCATGAAAAATAAATGGTCAAACCTCTTGATTCACCAAAAAATCCCCTGGAACAACCAAGCATTGCTGGAAGCTTGGTTATTCTTCCCAAATAATTCCAGCACATTGTTTGCCAGCACGAATTTTGAGCTATTTAAGAAATGCTACGGGCCAGAAAAGTTAAAAATGCCCAGCAAAGGATTTTCCTCAACTGCTTGCATTTGTTTAAAAGCCTTAACAGTGCTTAGGAGAAGTGACAACAAAGAATCTTTCTCATTTCTAATGGATTAGCAGATCTGTGGGTGAGAACATGACACGTTTTGTTATTGCTGCTCCGTTTTCTTGTCTGAAGCACAAAGTCCTCTTAGGTTGCTTTGATTTAACAACAGCAGCAAATGCAAGCACTGAAGTTTAAATCAACAGTCACACATTTTTAATAACTGGTGAGTAAACCCTGCAGGGAAACAGGGCTTGGAGTGCAATTAACTGCAGAAAAATCATCTGGAGGTGCTAAGTTTAATCTGCCATGTGAAGGCTCAGATAAAACTGGGACAAGTGGTCAAGGAAATGTCAGTGCCATCAGCTGAGCTGCCAGAGATGTTTCTGCCTTCCCAAACTCCCAGTGGAAAACCCAAGCCTCAACTCTAATGAGGAGCAAGTTTCCAGCCAGAATCCCGCTGGTTTTGACCCAAGCAACACAATCCCCACTTTCCCAGGACTCCCAACTCTTGGATCCTGCTGTAACAGCCCCTGGCTGTCCTCACATCCCTGGGGCAAGTCCTCAAAACTTCAAAGTGTCCCTGCAAAGCCAATTAAATTGAGGCTGGGAACACCCAAAGAGCAGCACTTTTGTACTGGGAGCTGAGGCAGGCAGGTAAAGCCAGACACAACAGACACCCAGGACATCAATTCAGGAGAGGACACCAATAAAAAAGAAAAAACTGAAGAGAGTCAAAGACAATTACCCATTTCTAGATTAAACTCCTGCTTTTTCCCTGCTCTCAGGCCCTTGGGAATCAGCATTCCTCTAAGTCACCTGCACAAACAGGGATCATAATGAAACTTTGCTTTCCTGTGCCTCCCCCATTTCCCTCTCTGCTCCTCTCAAAGAGAAAACAAATCTAAAATGCAACAAGTTCACAAATTCTTTGGGTTATCAGGATCATCTATCACTAAAAGGAGATCAGCTCCAGGCTCAGAAATTGCTGGGGTTTTACACAAGTGAGGTGATTAATTAAGGAATTAATGAAGTTTAGACATGACTAGGGTAGCTCAGCAGCACAAAACTCTGCTCACCACCTTCACTGGGAAGATGGATTAGGGAGAGCCTCGTTTTCCCTCATCACTCAAAGATACTCAATATTCCAGGAGAACAGACTCGTTCAGGGAGGTTTTACTCTGACAGATCAGCCCAGAAATGGTAACAGGGACGTGCCCAAGGAGTTTCTGGACTCGCTCACGTGGCTGCATCAACCTGGCAAGCCACGGTGGCTAAAACTGGGAATTCCCAAGAGCTGAAGCCGCAGGCACTGTGAGGCTGCTCCAAGCAGGGAGCAGGAGCTGGGCAGGGCTCACCTGTCCCTTGAAGGCGTCGATGATGAACTGCAGGGACTGAGGCTGCACACACTCGATGCATTTCTGCACCACGTGGTTCCCGTTCTGGTCCTTGACGCACTTGAGCACGTGCCCGTCCAGCTCGCGAACCATCTCGTTCTACGGGAGGACAGAGCACAAACAGAAAGCACCACCAGCATCCCTGGCTCGGGCACAGCTGGCACAGCTGGCACGGGCAGGAATGGCACAGAGATGAGGCTTTGCTGGAGACAGAAACCAGCAGGGAAAATCCTGCTCTGAGTTCCCATTAACAGCCTGGCCTGGTGGGAGGGGCCCTGGAACAGGAGCCTGGAGCTCCACTCCAACCCAAATCACTCTGGGATTCTGGGAAGATGAAGCTCTTGTTCTTGATGAGCATCCTCTTCCAAGAATCCAAATTAAAGAAATCCTAACTGAGCCACAGCTTTCCTGTGCCTCCCCCATTTTCCTCTCTGCTCCCCTCAAAGAAAAGCAAATCTAAAATGCACAAAGTTCATGAACTCTCTGTGTATCAGGGTCACCTGCCACTAAAACAGGGTCAGCTCTGGGCTCAGAACTTGCTGAGATTTTACACAAGTGATAATTAAGGAATTAATGAAGTTTAGACATGACAGATATACCCCATGTGCAGGGTGGAAGCTTCACTCACAAACAGAAATGACACTTTGGGACATTTTAATGCTCTGACAAGGTCTGGGTGAGTTCAGTCTTACACCTGAATCAAACCCAGGAATTTTGGGAGCACTGAGTACTCCAAATTGCCACTCTGGAGGAGACAGTAAATCCTTGGAGCAGCAGTGCTGGAGCCCAGGCACCGCCTTGCTGACACACTTGGCTCAGGCTCAGCCTGAAGGGAAGGACCCCTCCTAAAGTCTCTTTCATATTTTTAACTTCATAACCTACATTGAGATTCCTGTTACAACCATTCCCAACCCTTCCCGAGCCAGCCTGCCCAGCCTATCTTCCCTCTCAATTCATTGTTCCTAAAACCCTTGAGGAAGTGCTTTATTAATGAGCTCTGAGTGGGGCTATCAGCCACATCTCTCCGAAGCCAGAACGAGGAGCTCCTCATCCATCTCCCTGCAGGAGCGCAGGATGTTGACCCACATAGCAATAACTTGGTGAATATTAAAGGCAAAACTCTTCCTTCAAGGGATTTAAAAATCTCTTTTAATTCACCCTCTTTCTCAGTTTTCCCTACACACATGATCTGCTTCCAGGGAATTAACAGAGAAGCAGCCCCGTGGCCAGGGAAGGGGAACAAGGAGGTGACAATGACAACCAAGGATGGTGGCATGGACTCGTCACACACAAGGAGCACCACGAACATGCCAGGAACCAAACCAAGGGGACACCAGGCACAAGAGGGGACAGGAGGGGACAGCTCAGGAACGTCAAACATCAAGAAGAAAGTTAAAATTGAAACTTACAATTACCTGCTGGTCTGGGGGGATGAACTCCAGGGCCTTCTGGATCACCCTGCAGCCGTACATCTGCAGGGCCAGCGACAGCACGTGCCCGCGGATGCGCTCCGCCAGCGCCAGCTTCTGCTCCAGGCTGCCAAACTGGGACAGGACAAACACTCACTGCAAGGACACAGCCCTCCCCCGGCCACTGGCACTGCCCTCCCACCCTGGGGAGGGATGAAAGATCAGTCCCATGGGAAAGGGGTGAAGTGGCACGGCCAGACGTGTTCTGTGTCTGCCTGGAACACCCCAAAGGGGCTGGAGCCACCAGGGTGACACCTGCCAGGCCACCAACCCTGGGCAGGTCACAGCCCCAGGGCTGCCAGAGCTCCAGCAGCACTGGGACTTCTCAGGCATGCACAGGGTGGGGTTGCTGGCATGTCTGGGCAGGAGTTGGATTTGATCCTTGTGGGTCCCTCCCAGCTCAGGAGATTCGGTGATTCTGATTCTCAATCACTGGGCAGAAGCACCAGGACCCTCTGGTGAAGGACCAGATCAGTGTGGAGAGAGGGGTGGAGGGACACAACACTCTTCCAGCAGCTGCTGTTACTGGAGATGTTTCTCCCTTATTCCTAAATCCAGGAGCACAGCTCAGCATCCTGGACAAGTTTGGCTGGATCTGTCCCTCACAGAATGCCACAGTTTGGGCTGGAAGGGACCTTAAGGCTCATTCCAACCTCCTTCCACTTTCCACTGGAAATTCACATCTCCTGTGTACGTTGCTGTTTATCCCCACACATTTTGCTTCTCAAAGTGTTACTTTTCAGATGACTCTGAGTCCCACCCCTCAGTCACCCCATCAGGAATAATCCAACAGCTCGTGGGGAGGAGATGGTGGCAGTGCTGAGTTATCCATGATTTTAGCCTCAAGGCAGCGTTTCCCAGGCTCATCCAACACCTCAGGCCAGCAGGAACCCCAGCAGGACCTGCAGGGGAGGGCAGACTCACCTCGAAGAACTTCTGGATGACGTAATTCCCAAACACATCCACCATGAGCTGATAGGCCGCCTGCAGGATCTCGTTGAACACCAGCTGGCGCTCTGCTGGGGTGGCACGCTCCAGTTTCAGCTGAATAAACCTGAAAAACAGGCCTTGGAGTGATGCCACGGGCACATCTGTTCATTCAGCCCCTTCCCAAAGCCTCACCCGTGTGTTCCAGGAACCACCAGGAACAATCCTATTATGCTGTGAAGATGAAGCACTTTCATTAACCTGAGCTCCCTATTACAAGTTAAATATTCAAATTTAAGCCATTTCAGTGATCCACAACTTGCAAAGCTCTGGCAAACACAGATGTTTTCTCCAGCCACCTGAAAGCTCAGGGGGGTCACAGCCACGAGGTCCGTGGCCACATGCTGGAATCCTCATTCCAAGCAAAGCAGATCTCAATGGAATAACGCAGCAAATCTTGTGTCCAGCTGGCTTTTACAATGAATGAATCTGTGCCAGAGGGATGAGTGAGCAAACCACAAAGCAGAGAAATTCCTTTTGAGGAGGAATTCCTGCTACCAGCACTTGTCCTCAACCTTGGACAACGCTCTCAGGCGTGCACAGGAGCCTGCACAGGGACTGGATGCACAAGGGACGGATGGGCCTTGTGGGACAAGGGGACAGGGCATGGATGGGATAAGGGAACAGGGCATGGATGGGGACAAGGGAACAGGGCAGGGATGGGGATAAGGGGACAAGGGGACAGGGCATGGATGGGGACAAGGGGACAAGGGGACAGGGCATGGATGGGGATAAGGGAACAAGGCAGGGATGGGGATAAGGGGACAAGGGGACAGGGCATGGATGGGATAAGAGAACAAGGCATGGCAGGGGGAAAGGGGACAGGNGGGGACAAGGGAACAGGGCAGGGATGGGGACAAGGGAACAGGGCAGGGATAGGGATAAGGGAACAGGGCAAGGATGGGGGTAAGGGGACAGGGCATGGATGGGGATAAGGGAACAAGGCAGGGATGGGGGCAAAGGAACAAGGAAACAGGGTATGGATGGGGATAAGGGAACAGGGCATACACAAGGTCATAAGGCATGGATGGGGATAAGGGAACAAGGCAAGGATGGGCCTCATGGGACAAGGGAACAAGGCATGCACAGGGACTGTTGTGGTGTCAGGGCAGGGCCAGGAACTGGACTGGACAATCCTTGGGGATCCTGAGTGTGACACTGGCTTGGCTTTTCCCGCTTATTCCCTGGTCTGCCTCAGCTTTGGGAAGTGACACAAAACCCAACCGTGAAACTCAACCAACAAAACACAACCAACAAAACACAACCAACAAGCACAACTGCCGCTCCCTCCTGACGGAGCGGCCGTGCCCAGGCTCCCCAGCCCACCTGGAGCCGTGCTGATCCTGGGAGAACTCCATGATGTGGCCGGCGATCTCGCGCAGCTGCAGGTTGGGGTAGCGGTTGTTGCGGAAGTCCTCGAGCAGGCGGCTGCGGCCCGAGGGCATGACGTCGGACATGCCGTAGCGCAGGCGGGACGACGGGAACAGCGTGCTGCTGGGGCTGAACAGGCTGGAGGCGCTGCTGGCGCTGCGGTACTTGGCCTCCGCCCCCGGCGCCGCAGAGATGTAGCGGCCGCTGCCGTTCGTCAGCCCCCCTGGNAAACACAACCACAAAGCACAACTGCCGCTCCCTCCTGACGGAGCGGCCGTGCCCAGGCTCCCCAGCCCACCTGGAGCCGTGCTGATCCTGGGAGAACTCCATGATGTGGCCGGCGATCTCGCGCAGCTGCAGGTTGGGGTAGCGGTTGTTGCGGAAGTCCTCGAGCAGGCGGCTGCGGCCCGAGGGCATGACGTCGGACATGCCGTAGCGCAGGCGGGACGACGGGAACAGCGTGCTGCTGGGGCTGAACAGGCTGGAGGCGCTGCTGGCGCTGCGGTACTTGGCCTCCGCCCCCGGCGCCGCAGAGATGTAGCGGCCGCTGCCGTTCGTCAGCCCCCCTGGGACACGGGAACACGGCACGGTGGGGTAAGGGGACACGGCATGGACATGGGGACAGGGCATGGACAAGGGGACAGGGCAGGGTGGGAATAAGGGGACAGGGCATGGATGGGGTGAGGGGACACGGCATGGACAAGGGGACACAGCGTGGACATGGGGACAGGGCAGGATGGGGTAAGGGGACAGGGCAGGATGGGGGTGAGGGGACATGGCATGGACAAGGGGACACGGCAGGATGGGGATAAGGGGACAGGGCATGGATGAAGATAAGGGAATAGAGAACAGGTCATAGGTGGGGTACGGGAAAAGGGCATAAATGGGGGCAAGGGGACAGGGCATGGATGGGGATAAGGGGACAAGGCAGGGGTGGGGATAAGGGAACACAGCATAGACAAGGGAACAGGGCATGGATGAGGATAAGGGAACATGGCACAGATGGGGATAAGGGAACAGGGCATGGATGGGTGTAAGGGGACAGAGCATGGATGCAGACAAGGGAACAAGGCAGAGATGGGCCTCATGGGGGCACAGGGACGTGACACTGGATCCCTGAGTTCTGTTCCATCATCACGGGGGACATTCAGCTAAGCAGGATTTTGAAGTGGGATTTCTAAGAAGAATTTCTAGGTGGGATTTCTAGGCAGGATTTCCTCACTGGAAGGGTGTTCAGACATTGGAACTGCCCAGGGAGGTTTGGAGTCCCCATCCCTGGAGATGTCCCAGGAATGAACATGTGGCGCTCAGTGCTCTGGGGGAGACTGGTCACAGGTTGGACTTGAAGACCTTGGAGGGCTTCTCCAACCTTGATGATCCTGTTTTATCATGTTCAGACCTTGGAACTGCCCAAGGAAGTTTGGAATCTCCATCCCTGGAGGTGTCCAAGGAATTCCTGGACGCAGCACTCTGGGCTGGTTGATCAGTCACAGGTGGGACTCAATGACCCCAAAGGGCTTTTCCAACCTCAGTGATCCCGTTTTGTGATTCCTGACGAAGCTGAGGGAGCTGCCCTGCAAGGAATTCAGATGGGGATGTGTCCCAGCATCTGTGGCACTGCTGGATTAGGTGGGAACAGCTACAGACTCCAGCAAAGGACTCCGATGATCCCTTCTAAATCAGGATCTTCTGTGATTCTGACTCTGTTCAGTGACATCAAATCTGTGACTGTGGCTTTCTGACAGAGTGAAACAACTTCTGTTCCTCCTTCTGTGTTCAAGCTGTCTGAACCAGACCAGTGGCAACCCCAACACTCCCAAATTTCCCCTTTACCCTGTTTCCACTGCCTTTGCCTCCATCCTCAGGTTTTTCCCGCCTCTCCTGATGCCCTGGCAAGGACTGAATTAAAAAGAAGTGTGCTGAGGGTGGGGGATAGATATAAAAGTATAAAACACGTGGACATAAACCCACAAATCACTATTAAACACCTGTAAATAGCAATAAATTAAAATCAATAAAGATTTTTAAAGCCCTGTGCTTCTATTAGTGGCTGAAATATCTGCACCCACATCGCCAGAGATGCTGTGTTACCCCAAACCAGGAATTCCCCAGGAATATGGGGACAGGTGATGCTTCATCCCACAGTGAGAAGCTCTGACAGGAACACACTTAAACCTCCCAACGCTGTTTCCGTGCCTGCAGATTTTCAGGATGTGGCTCAGCCCCGTGGCAGAGGGTTTGATTTCTGCTTTTCCTGCAGGCCTTGGGATCCCTCTGCTGGTGCAGGAGGAGCCTGCATGGATTTTCCTGGGTGGAACCAAGTCCTCCCAGGGAGCACATCCTGCTCACACAGGGCCCTGCAGGGCCAAGGGGAGGCAGGGGGGAATCCCATGGAAATGGAGCTGCAGGAATCTGTGCCATGGAGGAGAGATCCAAGGAAACCTTGGCAGGGCTGCAGGGAAGCAGCTCCTGGCAGCTGGGCTGGAATTAAAGTATTCCATAAAAACAGAGCTGAGGGAGCTGCACTCCTCAGCCATCGACACCTGGAGGAAGCTCCCATGCAGGAAACTGGATGAGAATTCTGTGTCTGATAACAGCCTAATTAAGGGTGTTATTAATTATGACCTCCGTGGCTCACTTCCAGCTCAGGATATTTTGTGATTCTACATCTCTGAGCTGGGCATATTTCTCTGGAGCTGGTGCCAAAGCTCTCCTTTCCCAAGGAAGGGGAAGACCCTTTTCCCTCCCTTTTTTTTCCCAAGGAAAAGGAGAGCTGAGAGCTCCCACTGCTGCCTTGCAATGGAGCATCCACCACCCCTTGCACCCTGACTTCCACACTGAGCAACAACTCCCAGAAGCCACCAGGTGATATTCCTGATATTCCTCTCTCCTGGAAGGACCAGGATTGCCACAGGTGAAGGAAACCCAGGAGGGACAAGCTGAGCAACGGGGCACAGATGTTTCTCATATATCTGAAGTTCTCAGAAGTCCAGCTGAAATTCTCAGAATTCCCACTTTTTGTTTTAATGCCTTGAGCACAAAGTCAAGAGTCAGAACTGAAGTGGAAAATAGTTCCTGATGGGAAAGGGAAGGGTCAGGCACTCAGGCTGTTATCTCTTAGAGCACAATCAGTACAGAAAACCTGTCACAGGTTTTCTGAGAAAACCCCAATCACTTGGAGATTCATGAGTGACTCCACTTTTCCTCCAGGTCTGTCTCTGCTGATGGGAATGCTGCCTGCAGGTCTCCCCAGGATGCTCAACATGCTCCTGGGAACACAGAGATCCTGTGGGGAACAGGTTTCCTAAATCACAGTTCTGAACCCCACCAAAGGCCTGAAATCTTCTGGTGCCTCCAGCTCCTCTGTGCCAGGACTTGGTCAGATCCCAGATTCAGTGGGATTTTACCAACAACTCCAATGAAACAGCTCCTTCTTCCTCTGGAGCCAGGCTGGGAGAGCTGGGGGTGCTCCCCTGGAGAGGAGAAGCTCCAGGGAGAGCTGCGAGCCCCTGGCAGGGCCTAAAGGGGCTTGGGGAGAGCTGCAGAGGGACTGGGGACAAGGCCTGCAGGGACAGGACACAGGGAATGGCTTCCCAGTGCCAGAGGGCAGGACTGGATGGGAGATTGGGAACTGGGAATTGTTCCCTGGGAGGGTGGGCAGGGGCTGGGCTGGAATTGCCAGAGCAGCTGTGGCTGCCCCTGGATCCCTGGCAGTGCCCAAGGCCAGGCTGGACATTGGGACAGTGGCAGGTGTCCCTGGATGGGATTTAAGGTCCTTTCCATCCCAAACCATTCTGCTGCTCTGACTCATTCCACAGTTTCAACAACGGAGCAGCTCCTGTTCTGAACTGGGAACTCATCCCAGGGTTTGCTGGGAGAGGCTCTAACCTGGGAGAATTTACTGATTCCAGCAGGAAAGAAAGACAATGGAAGGATGAGGCAAAGAGAAAACCAAGGGGGGGGAACACAAAGGTGCTGCCTGAACCAAAGCTGGTTTAAAGCAAGACTCCCACAGGGCCCTGGAAGTGCTCTGGGAGGCAAGAGCTCCTGGGGGAGGGATGCCTGAACCATGGGGAACTGGGAAGATGGGAAGATGGCTCTGGGGCAGGCAGAGCAGCCACCCCTGCTGCTGTCCCTGCAGAGCCACAGCCCAGCCTGTCCCCCTGCCAGTCCAGCTCACTGGTTATCGACTTTTCCCCAAAAATCCCCAATTTTCCACATTGTCCTTTCCCTCACACCCATCTTGCCCTTTAAGTGACAGGCTGCCTGCAGCAAGGGGAAGTTCTCCCAGGCAGCTCTTGCAAGGGTATCATAAGATTAAAATAATTATTTATCCACTGATCCCCATTCCAAAGTAGGAAAGCCAGAGCCAGACACATCCAGCCCCAGTCCATCGGGATCACCAGCCACACTCACAAAACCTGCTTGTGGGACTACAGAGAAATCAGGGAATGGTTTGGGATGGAAAGGACCTTAAATCCCACCCAGTGCCACCCCAGCCATGGCAGGGACACCTCCCACTGTCCCAGGCTGCTCCCAGCCCCTTCCAGCCCAGCCCAGGACACCCCCAGGGAACAATTCCCAGTTCCCAATCTCCCATCCAGCCCTGCCCTCTGGCAGTGGGAAGCCATTCCCTGTGTCCTGTCCCTCCATAAAGCACAACCTGGCCAAAATAAAATCTTGTAACTTAAAAAATATTCATTTACTAATTTACAAATCTCAAATTTTGATCAACTCTGTGGAGCAGGCAGCCCCTGCTGCCCTTGGCACCCAAAGGTGGGATTTACTCACAGCCTGGCTCCACCCCAGCCAGGCACAGCTGCTCATCCCTTACACCTTGGAGTATCAGCACATTTTTAGCTCAGCCTTTGTCCTGCAGGAGCTCTTTCCACAGGAGCTGTGTGTGGTTATTTCAGGCTCTCAGCACTGCCCAGACACTTGCCAAGGTCACTTTGCAGCACCAGCAAAACCCCAGCCTGATAAATGCCCCTCATTTTTCAGCCCTGAGCTCCCGGGGAGGCAGAGGCGGATCACTGCACAGCCCAGGAGTGATTGCCTCAGGCCCGGAGTGACACAGGCACAGCTCACCCTGCTCTGAGCACACGTTTGCTGATTGCAGCTCGGGTTTAGAGGCAACTAAACCTTGTGTCACTGTGGAAGCTGCAATCAGAGCTGCTGGAAGTGACTCCCTCAGGCTGTGCCCCCTCAGGAGCCCAGGGCAGGAAATGGCCCCAAAATCCAGGAATTTCCCTCTGTGCAAACAGCACCAGGGCTGTTCCCACCTGGGCTCTCATTTTCAGATTATTCAGGAGCAGCCCTTGTGCTCTTTATCACAAACTGCTCCTCAGTGCAAAAGGAGAAAGCCTAGAGCTTCTTACAAGGAAAAATGTGTGCTGCCATGGAATCAGGGAATGGTTTGGGTTGGAAAGGATCTTAAATCCCCCCCAGTGGCCCCCCAGCCATGGCAGAGACGCCTCCCAGTGTCCCAATGTCCAGCCTGGCCTTGGGCACTGCCAGGGATCCAGGGGCAGCCACAGCTGCTCTGGCAATTCCAGCCCAGCCCCTGCCCACCCTCCCAGGGAACAATTCCCAGTTCCCAATCTCCCATCCAGCCCTGCCCTCTGGCACTGGGAAGCCATTCCCTGTGTCCTGTCCCTGCAGGCCTTGCCCCCAGTCCCTCTGCAGCTCTCCTGGAGCCCCTTTAGGCCCTGCCAGGGGCTCAGAGCTCTCCCTGGAGCTTCTCCTCTCCATTAGAAATGATTTTATAACCAAAGGAAACCAGATATCCCCTTCCCACTGCCTCCCACTACCAGTGAAAGAGAAACTTTAAAAAATAAAAGGGCTTTTCATGGGTTTCAAGGTCAAATCCCCCCAAATCAGAGCTATCCCAGTGAGATCTGACCTACAGCATCACCCAGCATGGGCTCAGCCACGGCGGGGCCAGGGCTACAAGGACAGGAATGTTTTGGGAACATGGGAAACCCCACCCTGATCCTCTGGAGCACAACCCATTTCTGGGGGTGCTAATTCCAATTTCTTTGCAGACTTTGTTCCCAAACAGATCCACCTTCCCCTGATCCAGAGGAATTCTTAAGATTCGTTGATTTAAAAGATCTTTTAAGGTTGTTTTTTTTTTTTTGGTGCAGGGGCAACCAACTTTTTCCTACTGCCAGCTTTGGAATCTGCTTCCTCCTCAGGACTAATTTATTGTGGCCATTTAACTGTCAGCCAAGGCCTCCACAGCTGCATAAATAAAGTTAAAATCCTTCTTGTTCTATTAAAGCTCTGAACAAGGCACGATGGTAAATCTAAACCTGATCTCCAAAAAATCATATTTATGACTATTCCAGCTAACCTAGAGCCAAGCATTGGATTTATCACACATGCATGGAATAAACATGATAAATACAGTGTCTGCTGAGGGGGGGAAAAGTGCCCTGAGAAGGAGAAGTTTTGTTTAAGCCAGCAGATTCATGACACAACCAAAACCAAGTGAATTTCTGGAGGAAATATTAAATTAACTGCTGCAGGTGCAACAAATAATCTCTTTGGTTTGTTTATGAGGGAATGAACACTTCAGGAGGTTCAGGTGAGCACTGCTTTATTATTTAATATTTGCTTTATTTATTTTTAAGATTTACTTTATTGTGGGCCAGGCAGAAGCTCTTTGAGAAGATTCAGCTGCACAAAGTCATGGATCTCCCCAAAATTATTCCTGCTGTGCTTTTGATAAGGCCACACTGATGGGAAACTGTCCAAGGCAAACTCACCAAATCCCCAGCTCAAGGCTGAGCACCGCTCCAGGGAATCTTGGTTAAGAGGAGGAATTGTATTCCAAGCTCATTATTCCCAATTTAATGGGTACTTTAAAACATCCCCTTTAAAACCATTTAAATTGAAGATCAACCCTCCTTATCTATTTTATTCCACAAACTACTGCCACTGTTACCAAGACCTGTGCAACAAAATCCTGTTTTTTAAACACTTGGGAATGTTATCCCTAATTTTGAGCTGAGGAAACGAGGAGGGAAGATGGAAACCAGCTGAGCCACGCAGGACACACACACCAGGAGGGCTGGACTTGAACTCAAGATTGTTTTCCACCTAAATGGTTGTGTGACCCCACACAGCTCCTGGCCCGGGGAAGCTCCAGGGAGAGCAGAGCAGGGCTCTCACCCAGAATTCACAGAATCACGGAATTCACAGAATCACAGGATCACTGGCTTGGAAGAGACCTCCAAGATCATCGAGTCCAGCCCAGCCCCGACACCTCAACTAAACCCTGGCACCCAGTGCCACATCCAGTCTGCTTTAAACACATCCAGGG
>VXBN01011670.1:54838-87723 GCA_013397395.1 Sinosuthora webbiana
AGGACTGACCTGTCTGACCTGAGCAGGAGGGGACAGGACTGACCTGTCTCACCAGGAGGGGACAGGACTGACCTGAGCAGGAGGGGACAGGACTCACCTGCCTGGGCTGCAGAGGAGCTGATGATGACAGGGGCAGGGGCCACCAGGCGCACGGGAGCCCCCAGGCCGTTCCTGGCCCCGGCGTTGACCACGAGGGCTCCGGTTTGGTCGTAATAAGCAGCAGGAGCCAGCACTGGGTAACCTGCAGGGACAACACAGGTGACAGGGCAGGTGACAAACACATCAGTCATGTCCAGGGAGTGCAGTGCAAGAGGGTTTTTAAAGGAAAAGCTGAATGGAAAAACAAAGAAGCAAGAACAGCCCTGCTTTTCCCAAAAAAAGTCTATGATTTTACACTAAGAATGTAAAATCTTAGAGAAAAAGATAGAAAATGTAGAAAAGAGTCTTTGCCCCCTGAATCTTTTATATTACACTGTCACCAGTGTAAATTCAGCTACAACAGGGTTTAAAATACAAAAGCACCATTCCTGCTCTGTGCTAAGTACAACATGTGCTGGGATTGCTCAGAGCTGGGCCTGTCAGGGTGCACCCACAGGGAACTTTCACTTCTGTATTTTGGGAGGTTGGTACCATAAAATATCCTTTAATACATGTAAATAAACCCTCCTAAATGCTGGTGTTACACACAGCAGCAGACTGACAGAATACAGTGATTTAGGCACCTCGTTAGGGAATTTTACATTAAATGAAAACATTAAATTTAAATGCAGTGACTCTAAGGTGGGGGGGTCACTAAGAGAATATTCCCTGTGAATATTTGCTTTGTAAATGCAGGTACAAACATATATCTATAATTGTTTATGTGTGTGCATTTGCTTTGCAAATACAACCCAAATAACAGAGATTAAAGGAAATCTACAGACTGCTGGAAATCTGCACAGTTCACTTTGTAACTCAATACTGCAACATTCTTCTTAAGCAATAAAAAACCCCATTAAGAACCACGTGACACTGCCAGCCTGAAATCCAAATAATCCTTTTTTCCTTACATTTGACCAGCAGGACATATCTGCATGTTATTCTAATGAGCTCAGGTTTGTCCTCTGCCATCACAATAATATTCTGAATAACTGAATTTCAGCAGCATTTTACCCCAAAGCCTCAGGGATCAGAATCAGAATTCCTACAGCAGCTCCTCCAATGAAGAGCTAGAAATAAGAACTAAACCCTGCTCCCTTCTATCCCTTTTCTTTCTCTGTTTTTAAGCCTCTTGGAAGAGCAATCATGGAAGGAAGCCCCTGTTAAGTCAAGCACCTGGCAGGGATGGAGAGCTGAGATGAATGAACGGGACTAACAAACCTCTGAGGTTTAAAATACAGATCCCCATAAGCTCCAATGATCCACAGAAAAATCTGGAGGTGATTTTGCACAGGAGCCACCAATGCTTGGAGTACAATGCAGCCACAGGGAGGTGACATGACTGTCACCTGTGACCCCTCAGTGCTGCCCAGGTGAGGACACACCCAACCCTGGGGTTAAGCCCTGGATTAGCCCCCAAACCAACACAGCAGGCAGGGCTGATGCCAGGCCGAGGCAGGCTGGCAGAGCCCATTTCCCAGCTCTCCCTGCCCTGGGAATGCCTTACCTGGCATTCCTGCTGCCAGCCCCTGGCCGAAGGCGAGCGCGGAGTTGACGGCGGCGGCGGCCACCAGAGGATCCGTCTGCTGGCCCTGCTGGTTCTGGTTGGGGGTCAGGGGCCGCTGGCTGGCTCCTCCACGGAGCACCTGCAGAGGACAGAGCAGCCACGGGTTATTCTGGGATCCAGGAGGGAGCCACTGTCACCAGGCAAGAGCAGGACCGGCGGGAACCTTCTCTCCTTTGCTCTTAATTCACTTTTCTTCACATTCAAACAGGTCCTGGAGGGGCTGGAGCACATCCAGGGCAGGGAATGGGGCTGGGAAGGGAATGGAGCCCCAGGAGAGGCTGAGGGAGCTGGGAAAGGGGCTCAGCCTGGAGAAAAGGAGGCTCAGGGGGGACGTGGTGGCTCTGCACAAGCCCTGCCAGGAGGGGACAGCCGGGGGGGTCGGGCTCTGCTCCCAGGGAACAGGGACAGGAGGAGAGGGAACGGCCTCAGGCTGGGCCAGGGGAGGCTCAGGGTGGACATCAGGGAAAATTCCTTCACTGAAAAGGGTGCTCAGGCTTTGGAACTGGCTGCCCGGGGCAGTGGTGGAGCCACCATCCCTGAAGTGTTCAGAACACATGGATGTGGTGCCTGGAACAGGGGACAGTGCTGGGTTAAGGCCTGGCCTCGATGACCGATCCAGAGCTTCTGCAACCTCTCTAATTCCCTGATCCCACCTCCAGCACTCATCCTCTGTCAGAAGTGTGTACAAACCACCTGCCCACCCCAGCTAACGTTTGGTCCCTGTCACCACAGCCCCACCAAAAGCCCCCTGAGCAGAAACCTTACAAAGCCCAACTCAGGAGCTGGGGGCAGGTGACAAGAGGTGACCTGGGTGTCTCCAAGCCACTCGCCCCTGTAGAGAGCGGAGACCTGGTGACACAAGACACAGGTCTTCATTATCACAGCTAATCATGACCACAGAGCCCACACTGGGGTGTGTATGGATGAGCTGCTGTGGTGGGAGTCCCTCAGAAGGGACGATGGCAGAGTGGCCCTTCCTGCCATTACCTGGGACAGGCTTGGTCAGTCAGAGCCTCACTCAGAGCTGCTGCAGGAATCTGCAAGCTCAGCTCATGAAACGAGCCATCCCCGTGTCCTCAGCACATCCTGCTGCAAAGGTGACACCGTGGGTGTCACCTGCTGGAGTTATTAACAGGAAAAACTGACCCTGTGCACGGAGAGGCTGGGGAGGACCCCGAGGCTCACTGACTGGGATGTGCCCCCTGAGCCTGCTGTGCTGCCAGAGCCTGGACAGGAACCCCCAGCCCAGGGCATCTCTGGGAGCCAGGAATCCCAGGGGGTGCAGGCTGCAGCACTGGAATGCTGGTGGGTTTTATTAACATACTGTTAAGATGTCACAAGGGTCACAAATCAAGTGTCCACACTCCAGGTTCCCAAAGCCTCTGCCTCAGCACTTTTAATGCAAACAACCCCTGCTGCATCCCCTCACGGAGCAAGGTTTGCATTCCAAACCCTGCTCCCGACCCCACTCCTGCCTGCTCCACGGCCATGAACGTAATGAAACATCCCATAAAGGTCACTGGCACAGACATATTTCATTTTAATAGCCTGAGCCTTTGCAGAAGCTCTCTCAGCTCATGCCTGCTGCATCTGTAAAGGCCTTAGAACACTTCCTGACTCTGGGGTTTGGTTTTCAAAGGGTTTTCAGCTCCTGAGCTGAAAAATTCAGCTGCCAGTTGCTCTTTATTCTGTCACCTCCATCACCCAAGGACCAGACAGGAGAGCTGCTGAGGGGATGATGCCCAGCTCTGGCTCCTGATGATTCCCCCTCACACACAACAGCACCACGGGTTTGCTGCTGCACAGCTCAGGCCATTCCCAACCCGATGATCCATTGGTGTTTCCCAAAGCACTGAATCTCAGTAATTCACCACCACCATGTATGTGTGCACTCTCCATGTGCATGATGGATAAATCAAATTACAAATGTACACATGGCTCTTGTCCCTTTGTTTTTAGGAGAGGCCAGAGGGTTTTCTCCTCATTTAAAACTACTCAGAGCTGAGGTCAGGATCAAACAAGGAAAAAATCAGGGTTTTGAATGGCTGGAGCTGTGTCAGGAGAGGTTTAGGTTGGGTTCTACACAGAATCAGCTGGGTTGGAAATGACCTTTGAGGTCACCAAGTCCAACCTATGGCCTGACACCACCTTGTCCCCCAGACCATGACACTGAGTGACAAAGTGACACATCCAGGCATGGTGACCCCACTGCAATGGGCAACCCATTACACCGTCCAATCACTCCTTCTGGGAAGGAACTCTCCCTGATGTTTTTCCTCCAGAGGGAACGGGAATAGGCACAGACATGGGAATGGACATAGGAATGGGAATAGGAATGGGAATGGGCACAGAAATAGGAATGGGAATGGGAATGGGCACAGAAATAGGAATGGGAATGGGCACAGGAATGGGAATAGGAATGGGAATGGGCACAGAAATAGGAATGGGAATGGGCACAGGAATGGGAATAGGAATGGGAATGGGCACAGAAATAGGAATGGGAATGGGCACAGAAATAGGAATGGGAATGGGCACAGGAATGGGAACAAGAATGGGAATGGGCACAGGCACAGCCCTGAGGCTGCCAGCATTTGTTCAGCGCTCCCAGGGACGCACAGGGTGGGATTGTTGCGGGGTCTGTGCAGGGCCAGGGGTTGGAATCCACGATCCCTGGGGTGTCATTTCCAGCTCAGGACATTTCAAAGCCCAGGTGTGCCCTGCCTGGGCAGGCCCAGGCCTTACCTGCTGCTGGCCCTGCTGGGTTTGCTGTGTGGTTTGCTGGTTGGCCGAGTTGGTGGCGGCGGCGGCGGCGGCCGCTTGCTGCTGGAAGAGGCTGGCAGGATAAACTCCCCAGGGAGTGACTCCATAGTACTGGTGAGGGACCACAGCTGGGCCTGGAACACAGCACGGGCAGGGTGAGCTCCTGCAGGGGCAAGGGGCACACAGCACCCCACAAACACCTGCTCATCGTGCCTGCCTTAGCGTCATCTCCGTGACACCCTCTGCAGACACAGAGGGATTTGGCACTTCAGTCACACATTTTATAAAGTTTCAACTCAGACCTGCAATTTCATCACTGCACGAGGTCAAACTCTGCCAGCAGCGATTCCATGGTTTTATTGGTGTGCCCTGGTTTTACAGGGAAGGAACAAAAACCTCCAACCCAAACAGAGCAACCTTGTTTCAAGCACAGAGATCAACTTCTCATCCCAGCTGACATTCACAGCTCGCTGCCATCCACCTCCAGCTCCTCAATAAATTACCAAACCCTCTTCACAGCTGGAGTGCATCAACTCTCAAGTGTTAAAATGTTCTTTTTCCAGCCCTGCTTTGCATTTGCAAATCTCCCCTAAAAGAGGCTGAACGATCCTGTCCCTTCCCACATTCCCTCCTCAAACTTCACATTCCTTCCTCAAACTTAAGAGGCTTAAAAATAATAATAATAATCTTGGAGAGCAGCAGAAAAAGCCTCACTTTTGAAGACTCCTTGTGTTTATCAGGTCTCAGGACACCACAGAAATTTGGAGACAGCAGAATGGAAGCCTCTCTCCTTAAATAATCCCAGTTGGAATAACACTGAGGAAGGTCTCAGGGCTGGAGCAAGGAGTCCTTGGAATGGGGGATGTAGCTGGGAATCAAAGGGAACACTTCTGCTTTGCTGCTGACCTTTCATAAAGATATCAAACAATCATACTAAAAAATAGTATTGGGTTCCCATCTGTGTTATTTGGTGGGAAGGGCTCCTGTTCCACAGCAGGAATAACTCAGGCAGAGCCAGAGTCAGGTGTGACACTGGAATAAACAAACCTTTAGAGAGTCTTGGTCATGTCTGGAGTAAAAACAGGGATTTTTTTTTTTAAAGAGAGACACTCAGCACTTGGGTTCTGCCCAAATCTGTGATTCCGTGGAAAAATGAGGGATGACATAAAAAGGGAGGTGCAAACATAGTGCTGAGTGTTCAGTGTTAGCCTGCCTGTGACAAAGGGGGAAAATCCTCAAAGTCCCTTTTCCTTTTGGTCTTTGTTCCCTTCTTGATTTTTTTTTTACAGTAACAGGCTCAACTGAACTCCTGCAGGATGCCAAGGACCTGGACAAGCTCCTGTTCCCACATCCACACTTCAGGATATCCATTCCATGTTTTGTGCCAAATATTAAATTCTTATTTCCAACATGTAAGAGTTACTCTCCTTATATTATTCTGGTTTTAACTACTGTGCTTTCCCCAAATTTAGGTGCCCAGCTCTGTGCACAGCAGGGAGGTGCTGGCTAATTCCAGGCATTTGGATTTGTATCTCACCCCAAAGCACATCCTTGCTGGATTTACAGAATCAGAGAGGCTGATCTGCCTCTCCTACTCAGATCTGGAGCAGCAACCACTCATTTCTTACCTTCCAGCCTGGAAATTCATGAGCAGTGCTAGCTAAAATGGAAAAAAACCTGCAGCAAATGCATCAGTGCCACAAAGGTGGTGCCTGTTGTGCCCCAGCAGGCACAGACAGGTAAGCAGTGAGTGATTTTAACCTGTTTATAATCACTGAATGCACATCAGACCCCAACTCCTGGGGTTCTCCTGCACCCAACAGGGAAAGAGCTGCAATTGCTCCCTTTCAATGCAAGTCATTAACCTGCATTTGCCCTCAGGCTGCTGGAAGTTGCTGCAATCCCCTTCATCTGGGCAAAATTTGGGCATCTCTCTGGGATATTTTAGTCTCAGCTCTTAATTACCAACCAAGCACAGCCTAGATGGGTTTTTTCTCCTAGTCAGAGGTTGCCGCCAAACCCTTGGGTGCACAAAAGCAGAGGAGACACAAAAGCTTTGAAGTCTGCAGGCAGCTGGGCTTTAAAGGGCTGCGAGTCTGGCTCAGCTGCTCCAAGCACAGGAGAGAGAAGCTCATTATTGAACAGAGTTCTCAGTGAGGGCAAGTGTGGCATCACTGCCAGACTCCAGCAGCACCCAGGGCTGCTCCCTCCCTGCAGGACATGCTGCACCTGCTCCTGCACTCATCAGAGCCTTCCTGGGAAAATAAACACCATTGCAGCACCTCTGAAAGCCAATATTCCCCGAGCTGGGTCTCACACATCAGCCACTGGACACCCACAGCTGCTCCTTTCAGGGAACATCAGCAACATCAGCAGCTGGGAGTGTGCTCAGAATGGGGTCTGTGCTTTCATCCCAGCCTGCCCACTCCAGTCTCTCCTGCAGGAACAGCCAGGGATGGGGAGCAGTGACACCGGCTCCAGCTGCCCCAGGGAGCTCAAAAATCAGCACCTCAGCAGTTCCCAGTGATCTGTGGGGTGCAATCAGCACCTCAGCAGTTCCCAGTGATCTGTGGGGTGCAATGAGCACCTCAGCAGTTCCCAGTGATCTGTGGGGTGCAATGAGAACCTCAGCAGTTCCCAGTGATCTGTGGGGTGATCCCTTTGGAATTCCCAGCACAGCACCCACAGAGCTGGTTTTTAGGGATGGCAGTGAGACACTGAGCTCCAAGGTGCTGCCCCAGATGCAGAGGCTGCCCAGGCTGGCACTGCTGAGGTGCCTGGGACAAACCCAGCTGCAGGAGCTCCCAAACCCCCATCCCAGCAGGTGTGTGCACACATCCACACCAGCTCCAGCTCAGCACCAAGGGCCTGATCATTTCCAGACTCTCAAGGCTGAAAAAGTCCCAGAAGTTGCTGTGGGAGGCTCTGCTTCTCCTATAACCAGGTTATCCCAGCATTTATCCACCTCTCCACAAAGAACAGGACTGTTCTCCTTTGAACACTTCACCTCAGAGGGAATCATCTCCCACCACCCAAGGCTGAAAATCCCACAATCTGCTGTGGGAGCCTCTGCTTCTCCTGTATCCAGGTTATCCCAGCATTTATCCACCTCTCCACAAAGAACAGGAACACTTTTCTACCTGGAACACTCCACCCCAGAGGGAATCATTTCCCAACTGGCCTTAAAAAAGGCAAGTTTTCTGTTTTTTGAGTGACATCTTTCTCAGATGATAGAAGGCAATTCAAAGGCAGCACTATCTTCCCCACAGTTTAAAATCTAAATGAGGGTTTTTTTCCTAGGAAGTTCTTCCCTCTGCATTCAAATTTGTTCTTTAAAATGCTGCTATTGTTGGGAGAGAAGAGCATTATCCCGGAGCTGCCAGTCTCACAATCATGACAAACCTGCCAAAACGGCACAACTTTAACTGACAGATTATCCCTGCCATAAAACACACCCCAAAATTTCCTCTCTGCTCTGAGAGGGGCTGTGAGCAATAAACTCCCAATAACTCCAAACTCATTTCTTCCATCTCAGAAGCCTCTGCAAGTCCTCCCAATTTAACACTCCCAGGCATACTAAGGAGGCTTTTTGGCTTGATATAAACATTTCAATTGTCCCATGTCCCTCCAGTGCTGCTCAGAGTCATGACAGAAAAAAAGGGTTCTCAAAACTGCTCAGGCCTAGACAGAAAAGATGCTTTTCTGAAATAAAGTTTACCTTGTCATTTCTAGGGTTCAAAGCCTGATGAGAGGGTTAAAATAACTTCTATTTCTCAGTGGTGTAACACTATAAATACACCCAGCCCATCACACATTGTTTTGGTTCTTTTAATAGCCATAAATTTAGAATTTTTCAAGTAGAGGCCCTAATGCCAAGTTTTGGGATGCTTTAGGTATCCCTGGGGTGTTATTTCCAGTTCCAATGTCCAAAACCAGAGTTAAGCACAGCCTAGATGGAGTTTTCCCCTGGCCAGAGGCTGCAGAAGCTCAGGCAGCTGCAGCTTCAGTAGAGCTGAGAAAAAGAAAAAAAAAATTGTGGCCAACACTTTGTATTTCCTGGCAATGGGGCCCAGTTCCATGTGCTGTTTCTATGCAATCAGGCTGCTGACCTGCTGCTGCTCTGCACTGCTGTTACCCAGAGGGGCTCTGCAGGCCCCGAGGTGATGCAGGAAGCTCTTGGTACAGGAACCATTCACAAATCTCCTCCTCTGCCTGGAACTGGGGCTGCCAATGCTCTGGGACCTCCTCCCTGAACTTCCCCCTGGTATTGGCCAGCAGCAGCTCAGCTCATTCATGCCCTGCTCCATCCACCTTCATGGAGGGTTTATCAAGTCCTGCAGCAGCAGCAGCAACGTCCTCGTGCTCCTGTCCTTGGCTGTGTCCCACGGAATCACCGTGTCACCTGTTTGCCAACACCACGGTCTCCCCATGGCATTGCACAATCCCAGCACAGAATTCCCAGCAGCCCAGGCCAAATCCCACATTATAACCCGAATTCTTTACATACATCTGCATGACCCACTAAAAACTCCCTCCAAGTGGGCAGCAGTCGCTGAATTCCCGTTTCAGAGCTGACCCCACGGTGACCTCAAAGCTCAGAAGCTCAGCAGGGGTTATTCAAGAGCTGGACCAAAGTCGTGTCCCAAACCACAGAGTGTCACATCCACACAAGCCAGGTGTGTGGGTTTGATTTGGGACAAGCCACCCAAAAAAAAGAGGACTGAAGTGAGTGTGCAAGTTGTAAGCGGAGCATGGCAGCAGTGAGAGCCTCCACAAACAGCCCCACCCCAAACAGAGCCGCGTTTATTTGCAGCACAGAACATTCCCCCTGCCCTGCTCAAGGAAAGGCAGGCATGGTCAGAAAAATACTCCCCTAAAAGCACATTCTGCCTTTAAAAAAATCTCTCCTAAAAGCAGGTTCTTCCCTTAAAAATATACTTTAGAAGCATGTTCTTCCTTTAAAAATCCTCTCCCCTTCAAAGCACATTCTTCCTTAAAAGTCCTCCCCTAAAAGCACGTTCCTGCTTTGTCCCCAGCACTCGGGCAAGAGCTTTATGGCACCCAGAGCAGCAGTCCAATGTTCACCATGTCCCCACAGTGCCTGGTAAGCTGTGGCATGGAGCTGGCACCTCCAGAATCACCAATTGTGGCTGTGACAGCTGGCAGGAATTTGGGAACTGACACACCAATGTCTGGAGGAAGAACCTGCAGGAAGAGCAGAGGCTCCACCTCGGCTACCATCTGGAAAAGGGCACGTTCCCAGCGTGAGCCTCAGCAGACATGGATGTGTTTACCTCCCAGGAAGTGCAAATTCCCCACAGAATTTCAGGGAAGAGCTCATCTGCAGAATGCACCACAAGCTGAAGAGAAAGGAGAGACAACTTCCCCCGGTAAAAAACACATCCTACGTCTTTCCAATCTTTCCTAAGTGTTTATTCAGAGGTTTTTCCTTGCTACTGTCAGTCACCAGAACACCCCAAAACTGGAGCAGTATTTGTGTCTGTGAGTGGTTGCCTTCCCAACTGCTCTGAGAGCCTGACCCCACAGCACATGTTAAACAAAAATTATCAAGGGCAAACTGTGGTTTTACTCACAGCCACAGCATTACATCAATTCTCCCCCCCCAGAAACGCTGATGTGGCCATGTTTCCCCTCAGCAGACACAGATCCAGAGCAGCTCTGGGGCAGGGAGCAGGAATTCCTCACCTAACGTGGCGGCCGCCGCCAGCCCGGCCGCGTACGGATCCGTCCCCGGAGGCGCCGCGCTGATGATGTAGGGGTTGGGAACAAAGGCAGCAGGAGCTAAACCTGCTGGAAACATTCCTGTCAGTAAAAACAAACTCAACACGACTGCAACCCCACCACAACCCCCCCTGCTGCTGCCTGGGCAACGCCAAACTCGCGCTTTTAAGATTTTTTACAAGTGGTTTTCTAAAGGGAGGGAACAAGCAGCGAGTGTTGATGGGCAGAGGAGAGATCTGGCATAAAAAACCCCAATTCCAAGGATTCAATGCTCCTTAAGAGGTAAAATCCTTTATATCCAACAGCTCAGGTTCAACCCAAACCAGCCCATTCCGAGCCCCATGGCCAGCACAGGATCCCAGCATTCCACCTGCTCAGCCTGGAAAAGCATTCCCTCCTCTGCAAGGGGACAGTTTAATCATTAGAGAAAGCCCAGGTGGGTGGGAGAGGGGTGTGCAGGGGAGGTGAAGGTGAAGGGGAGGAAGTTAAAAGCTGAGTAATTTCAATCCCTGAACTCCACTGAGCACACAAGGGCACAGCACAGAGCTGGGAGAGCCCAACACGTTTATATCGGGGTTTGGGGCAGGAAGAACCACCACAAATTGCTTATTGTGATAAAAACATTTAAGTTTAATCACCCAGGAGTAGCCCTTCTATAGTTTTCCTGGTTATCTACACATGATTAAGTTCTTTATTCCCATTTAATAAATATATTTTATGAATAATTTTTATTACTATCAATCATGTGTTTGCATAAATTACACTTTTTACTTTTAAGACCCCAGGCAGCACATTCAGCTGATATTAAACTGTGCATTTCCCCTCACTTCACTGTGCTGTTACCCTGATTTATGCTTCACTCAGAGACTTCCAAAGCCTCTCCTGACTGACCAGCACCCTCAGGAGGGTGAGAGTGTCAGTCCTGCTGGACAGGGAACTCCTTTAAAAGGCTTCTCAAGTGTGCAAGACAAGCAAATCTTTAACAGCACACTCCTGCTCATGTGTTGATTATCATCTGTAACGCACTTTAAACCCTCCCAAACCCTTTTCCCTGGTGTTTTCCCCATGGATGAGGAGCAGGGCAGTGGAGGAGAGGCAGACTCACCTATGTGTGGCTGGTGGGCAGCAGCCAGGGCGTACTGCTGCTGCTGGGCTGCTGTCAGCTGCTGCACCGCCAGGGCGTTGGGCCTCTGGAACAGCTGTGGGCAGAGCACAAACACCCTTAAACCGGGCATAAACAGTCCTTAAATAGGGCACAAACAGCCCTTAAACTGGGTACAAACAGTCCTTAAATGGGGCACAAACAGCCATTAAACCAGGCAGAAACAGTCCTTAATCTGGGCACAATCACCCTTAAACCGGGCACAAAATCCCCTTAAACCCGGGCACAAACAGTCCCTAAACAGGGCACAAACAGCCCTTAAACCGAGCACAAACAGCCCTTAAACAGGATATAAAAACACCCTTAAACCAGGCACCAACACCCCTTAAACACCCCTTAAATTGGGCATAAACATCCTTAAACCAGGAACCAACACTCCCTGAAATCAGGCAGGGAGCACTGTGTCCTTTAATCAAGCACAAACAGTGTCCTGAAATCAGGCACAAACACTGCTTAGACCAGGCACAAATACCCCTTAAATCAGGCACAGAGCACAAACAGTGTCCTTAACTCAGGCACAAAATACCGTGTCCTTAAACTGGGCACGAATACACAAACACCCCTTAAATCAGACACAAACACATCAACACTCCTTAACTCGGGCACAAACACACCAACACACCTTAACTCAGGCACAAACACACCAACACACCTTAACTCAGGCACAAACACACCAACACACCTTATAACTCAGGCACAAACACACCTTAACTCAGGCACAAACACACCAACACTCCGAACGGAGGCACAAAAATCAGCAGCTCCCTCCTTTCCAAGCAATCCCTTCACATTTCCTTGCACCCACTCTTAAGGATTTAACTTTGGAATCCATTGCCCGTGTTACTCCACCTGAAAACCCCACAATTCTGCAGCACAGCCACCCCCAGCCCGGGTTTTCCCCCTGCTGATCCCTCTCAAGCTCCAAGGATTTATCCCAGCTCCTGTTCACACACAGCTGCAGCTGGGGGGCACCAGGAGCCTCCCAGGTGCTGGGAGGGACACCAGTGACACCAGTGACTCCCAGTTTGGCTGAAGTGGGTTTGAACATGGCAGTGGGGTGGCAGTGGGGATGCAGAGCCAAGTCTGAGACACCCAAGATGCCTTCAGAGCCACCAGAGGGGACACATCCTCAGGATGACAAACCCCAGACCAAACACTTCCTTCACCCTCAGCCCCCCTGCTCAGTTCTCAAGCTTATTGACAATTTGTTCCTCACTAAGAAAAGAAATAGGATTCCCTTAAAGTGTTTTTGCTGAGGGTTTGGGGTTTTTTTCTTTTTCAGGGCCTTACTAAAAGTTTCTTCCCCAGCTTCTTTTGCCTCTCCCTGAAGGAAATCCCGGAATTCACCCATTTTCAGCTCTAATTAAAACATTTAAGAACACACCAGCTGAATATCTCCTCTGAAATTATCCCGCACGTCCATCCCCTCTCCCTTCCAGGGATCATTTCCAAGGTGGGAATGACTTCACAAATCACTGTGAGCAGTGTTTTCTCCCTCCACTCCCTCAGAAAAGACTTGGATGCCCAAACACCGACCATTTTCACACCTATTATCCTGCCCTCCTTTCACACAAGTGAACTGCTGGCAGAAGCAGCAATAATTCTGCCCAAATTTTTGGCACAAACCCACGACCATCGAGAAGCAGCCCAGAAACATCAAGAAAACTCGATTTTTTTTTTTAAAGGCAAAAATTGGAGCCGGTTCTCCTGAGAGCAGGGTGAGCAAAAGCCGTGTGAGAAAAACCCACCTTTATTGTTTGATTTTTACAAGTTCAGGTGGAGAAAACACATCTGAGGGATCAGCAGCGGGTTTATGAGGTGGAAATGCAGCTGAGGGGAGGCAGAATTAACCTGCTGTGTGCCAAAGCCCACCCTCACAACGGCTTTGTTTGCTCATCCCTCAGCACACTGGGGCTCCCACAAACACCCAGGGGGCATCAGAATGTTCCTTGTGGAGGAAAACATCACACCTACAGCTCCTTTATTGCCTCCCTGGGCCGTAAAACGCCCTGAGCAGTCGGGGTGCACAACACACCTGCTTTTCTTGCCTCATTTATTGCTCTGAGGTGCCATTTGTGGGCACACAAAGGCCGGTGGCAGCTCTGTTCAGGTGCCACCTGTCACCAGGAGCTGGGGCAAAGCTCCACTGACATCCCTGAGTGCAAAATCACAAGGAGATCCTGGACAACAGGAGCTGCAGAACATGGAATGAGGGATAGTGGCCCTGTGGGAGCACCCAGCAACATCTCACTGATCAGCAAATATGGGGAAAAAAATCATATAAATCCCCTAAACTGCTTCCTGAAATGGGGATTCCTCTGGAACATCCTCGGCTTTGGGGTCTGCTTCCTCATTAGTTCAGCAATTTTAGCTTTTTGGCTTTCTTCAGCTGCAAAATTTCAGCAAACCCTTGAGTTTTCATGTGCTTTTGCATCCCTGGGATCTGCTTTTCCAGCCTGTTGACGTGGATTCCCTCCCAGTGAAGCAGAGAGGAAATGGCTGGGTTATTATTTCCTTTTCTTGAGGGCACAAATAGCATTGATCTCCCTAAAAACATTTCTCGTGCCTGCTTTACACGTGTGAGAACTTCCACACCTCCCAAATGCAACACAATGATCCATGTGGAAATCAGAAAACCTGGAAAAAAGGAATCCACACCTACTCAGAGCCTCAGTATTTTCACCATCAATATTTCACCTGCTGCTCTTGGCTCTTTTTGTTGTCTGCCTGCCCTGGGGCTCAGCTGGTCCCTGTAAAATTTGACATAGAAGGTCTGCAAGAAAGCTGGAGAGGGACTTTGAACAGCACAGGACAAGGGGGAATGGCCTTAAACTCAGAGAGGAGGGATTTAGGTGGGATTTGGGAAGGAATTGTTCCCTGGGAGGGTGGGCAGGGGCTGGGCTGGAATTGCCAGAGCAGCTGTGGCTGCCCCTGGATCCCTGGCAGTGCCCAAGGCCAGGCTGGAGCAGCCTGGGACAGTGGAAGGGGTTGGAATTGGATGAATTTTAAAGCCCTTTCCCACCCAAACCTTTCCAGGATTCTGTCACCTCTCCCTCTCTCCCTACTTTAATTCACAACCTTGCTCAGCTCCCTCAGAAGAAACTCAGCTCACTCCAACCCTGCAGCTGCAGACTTCATCCTGCAGCCTGTCCAAGGAAGCAGAGCCAAGAAAAACCATCACACTTGCAGGCTTTGCTCAGCCAGATAAGCCACAGGAGCTCTGGGAATCATCAACTCCACGGCTTTAGGAAGAGCTGTTAAAGCCTCGCTGTGCTGTCTCCATCTGCTGACAGCACAGCCCCACATTCCAAACCTACAGATCATGATAAAAGGTGGGACTGGGGGAGTGGAAAAAGGACAAGGAACCTCTGCAACAGGAACATCAACCTGAACTTACAAAGGTACCAGAAAAGTGCACCTGGAGCACTTCAGGCTGTTGGGAAATGTATTTGGAGTGAAAAGCTCCAAAGCCCTGACACGTTCTGGAGGAGTTCAGGGAGATCATCCAACGTCTCACTGAGGCTGTTCCACGTGCAGACAAATGAAGGAGGATTTCCAGCACGTGGAGGAGCTCACTGAGGGAATTCCAAGGAAGCAGAACCCCACAGTTGTGGGAATGCTGGAAGACCAGATTTCCCTCAGCCAGTTCCTTCTGCAATATCAACATGTGACATCTCTAACCAGATCACACGTGGGTAAAACCTTCCCCCTGCCCCTACTGCCTTTAGCTGTGCTTGCCTGGGATCCCTTCCAGGATAGGATGCTGCCCCACACCCCAAAAGGCACTTTTAGGGATGAGATCCCTTGTTCAGGACAGATTTCCTGCTGACACCAGAATGGCCAAAGTCAGATATTCCTTCCATCCAGGTTGAGAGTGGCACTGGGCAGCAAGTACCCCAGGCTCTGGGGGTCAGGAATTAAGGAAATGGGCACAAGTGTGAGCCAAGAGCCCTGGATTTACACAGACCTGCCCTGAGAGGGCACATTTGGCTGGGGAAGGATTCCTGATCTTTACTACAGCACCTCAGGCTGACAAAGGCTCCTGTCTGCTCTCACTGCAGATGGAAGCTGCAACAAGGGTGAAAGTTGGAAATAACAGATCGTGTCTGCCAGCCCAGCAGGGCCTGGGTGGGACTGAGGGGCAGCAGTCGTGTCCCCACTGCTCCCCCAAAACCAGGGAGAGATCAGAGGGGATTTGGGCTTCACAGCAGAGAAATGGAGTTCAGAAGGGGCTGGAGTCCCAGGAGGGGCTGAGGGAGCTGGGAAAGGGGCTGAGCCTGGAGAAAAGGAGGCTCAGGGGGGACCTGGTGGCTCTGCACAAGTCCCTGCCAGGAGGGGACAGCCGGGGGGGTCGGGCTCTGCTCCCAGGGAACAGGGACAGGAGGAGAGGGAACGGCCTCAGGCTGGGCCAGGGGAGGCTCAGGGTGGGCAGCAGCAGGAATTTCCCCATGGAAAGGGTGGGCAGGGCTTGGCAGTGCCCAGGGAGGTTTGGATCCCCATCCCTGGAGGTGTCCAAGGAAGGACTCAGGACATGGCACTCAGGGCTCTGGGCTGGGGACAAGGTGGGCATCGGGCACAGCTGGGACTCAATGGTCTCAGGGATCTTTTCCACCCTCAGCAATTCCACGATTCTCAGGCAGTTGATGACACAGAGGTGACATCAGCTCCACAAGGACAGTGCCCATCCACTCGGTATGAAATAAAAAATCCAAACCCAGCCAGAAATCCACATCGCTCCCGAAACAGGGACCTCTCCCTGCTCTGCCTCCCTTGGGAGGGTTTATTTCCACCAGTGAGGTGCCAGACGTGCCAAATTTGAAATCTTAATTTTTAAAGGCTGAAAGAAACAAATAAAAACTCCTCGAAGTTGTAAATGAGCCTTTACTTAAATAGAAAACCCTGACAAAATGCAAATTCCAGGCTTCCCACTCCTGCCCTTCCAGTCCCATCTCTAATGCTGCTCCAGGGGCAGCTCACTTGTGGAGCCCCAATGTTTTAACAAACACACAACTTTCCTGGTTTAAAAGTAATTCTGGCATCCCAGGCCTTACACCAGAGCAAGACAAAGGCTTGGAACTATCTGGGTTTTTTTTCCTTTTTGAACTCTACAGCAGCTATTTAATTTAATCATTAAATTTTCCATCATTAACCTCCCAAAGATGCTGGAGAACAGAGCAGCCAATTGAGCTCCAACACAGATATTTACATTGCTTTTAAGACTGTGATAACTCAGCACAAACTTGGCAATGGTTTCCCTCACTCCAGACTGCCAGAGGCTCTTCTGCTGAAAAAATCAGATATTTTAGGGAAGCCAGGGAGAGTTATATATCCCTGCAATCAGCTACAACAAAGGATTCCCTTCTTCTTTGAGGGGTATCAGACTTGCAAAGGGAGAGCAATAAAGTTTACAACCATTACCCAAACGAGCAGGAACAGGAGCAGAGCAGGAGTCGATTGCTGGAGCCAGGCCCAGCATTCAGCAGGAGCCAAGGGAGGCTCTGGATGAGGGAGTCTGGCCTTGTGTGGGAGAAAGGTCAAACAAACCTAAGCCAGGCTCAGATAAATGTTGTAGTAGTGGACTCTGCCCTTAGGGTTTAAACCAGGCTCAGGTTGAAGGAGGTTTGAACTTGTAATTGCCTCAGGCTGCTCTGGCTAAGGCAGCAAAGCTGAGTGTGGGGCTCAGCAAGGCCCAGTGTGGGGCTCAGTAGGGCCCAATGTGGGGCTTAACAAAACCCAAGGTGGGGCTCAGCAAGGCCCAGTGCAGGGCTCACACCTGGGCTGAGCAGGTGTTGGCTCTCAGTCACTTCTTGGGCTCCAGGGTGGGTGTTTGGGGTTTTTTTTTAGCACTTTTTACTACTTTAAAGCTCTTTTTCAATGCCAGCTCTTTGAGACACCCGGGATCACCAGCAGGGCAGTGCTGTGGGAATTGCTGTGGGAATTCTGTTCATTCCAGCTGCCACGGGCAGCAGACCTGCCCCGATTCCCAGGAAGGACACACACATGAGAACATCCCCGATCTTCCTCCATCCCCTTTCCCAGGACAGGCTCCTGAGCTCATCCCAGCCCAGAGCAATTCCTGTGGAGCCACAGGGGGGGCCCAGGGCTCAGCTCCTCACCTGCTGCTGGGAGTTGTAGTCGAAGAGCCCCACGGTGGCCGCGGCCGAGTCCACGGGGACCTGCGTGCCGGAATAATCGAACTGCAGCGGCTCCATGCCCACGTGCTCCATGGGGTCCAGGGGCACGCTCTGCGATTCCATGTTGGAGAAGTCCTCCACGGGCTTGGCCCCGTTGGTGCTGGCCAGCTGGGCCAGCCCCTCGGAGCCGTTCTGGTTGGGGCCCAGCAGATCCACCTCGCTGGCCGAGTTCTGGCAGTTCCCGGGCGTGCGGCTGCGCGGGGAGGGAAAAACGCGTCAGGGAAAGGGGCAGGAGTGATCCAGGCCAGCACCTCACCCCCCAGAACAGCATCTCACCCCCCAGAACAGCATCTCACCCCCCAGAACAGCATCTCACCCCCCAGAACAGCATCTCACCCCCCAGAACAGCATCTCACCCCCCAGAACAGCCTGCAGGTGCTGGGGTGCAGGGGGGAAAAACAGACACATGGGCTGGAATAGTTCTCCAAATTATTTCTACGGAGAAATTGGTGTATTTAAAAAAATAAAAATTAAAGCCAGGAATTTTCATCACACCCCCTGACCCACCAGAACAGCCTGCAGGTGCTGGAGTACAGAGGGAAAAAGAGAGACATGGGCGGGAATAATCCTCCAAATTAATTCTATGGAGAAATTGGTATATTTNCTGCAGGTGCTGGGGTGCAGGGGGGAAAAACAGACACATGGGCTGGAATAGTTCTCCAAATTAATTCTATGGAGAAATTGCTGTATTTAAAAAAATAAAAACTAAAAGCAGGAATTTCCATCACACCCCCAGACCCAGCAGAACTCCACTTGGAGGTGCTGGAGTACAGGGGGGAGAATAAAGACATAATCCGAAATAGTTCTCCAAATTAATTCTATGGAGAAACTGGTGTATTTAAAAAACTAAAACCAGGAATGCTCCATCACACCCCCTGACACACCAGAACAGCCTGGAGGTGCTGGAGTACAGGGGGGAGAATAAAGACATAATCCGAAATAGTTCTCCAAATTAATTCTACGGAGAAACTGGTGTATTTAAAAAACTAAAACCAGGAATGCTCCATCACACCCCCGACACACCAGAACTCCTTGAAGGTGCTGTAGAAGAGGAGGGGAAAAAATAAAGAGATGGCCTGAAATAGTTGCCAAGTTGACTGTGTGGAGAAATTGATTTATTTTAAAAAATACAAAATCAAAGCAGGAATGATCCATCCCAACATCACACCCCCAGACCCACCAGAACTGCTTGGAGGTGCTGTAGAAGAGGGGGAAAAAATAAAGAAATGGTCTGAAATAGTTCCCCAAGTGAATTCTACTGAGAAACTGATGTATTTAAAAAACAAACAAAAAATAAAAGCAGGAATGCTCCAGCCCAGCATCACAGCAGTAACACATCCCCAGACCCACCAGAACCCCCTGAAGTGTTGTAGGAGACAAGCAAAAAAATAAAGAGATGGTCTGAAATAGTTCCCTAAGTTAATTCTACATAGAAATTGATGGATTTAAAAAAATAAAAGCAGGAATGCTCCACCCAGCACCAGACCCACCAGAACTGCCTGGAGGTGGTGTAATAAAGGGGGGATAAGTAAAAAACATGGTCTGAAATAGTTCCCTGAGTTAATTCTACACAGAAATTTGATGGGTTTTAAAAACAAACAAAAAATACCCCACAACCCCCAGTCCCCAGCCTCAAACACCTGTTACAGGAAAAATGTAAAAAACTCAGTTTCTGTTTTCTCCTTAATTGAGGGTCAGCCATAACAAGCCAGAATCTCCCCAAATTGTTATTTTTAATGGGGGTATTTGGTGATTTTTATCTGTGTGAAGCTCTGGCACCAAATCTCACTGAACACCATTCTGAGGTAGCTGCCATGGGCTCCTGCTCACACAAAGTAAGGATTGGACTCCATGGGAATGCTTCATATCCATGGAAGAGCCAGGAATGTGCATTTCCCAGCACTTGGTTTGGCTTTTACACTTCATTTTACCATTTGTTTGGCTCTTCTAATTTTCCTACAGGCCACCAGGAATGCAAATGTATCAATTACATCAAGGGCCACAATTTCAGGAGGTTTCCACCCCTGCAGAGCTGCAAGGAACAAATCCAAACCCCAAACTGTAATTTAGACCACGACATGAGCAGAGCCAACACTTTCCAGAGGGGTTTCCATAGGAATCCCACCCAGAGGGATTAAAACCAGGTGTGAAATAACCCGGGATCACACCGAGCCCTGAGCTCTCAGGTGTTCCCACCTTCCCTTTGCTTCCCTGAGGACATTCAGGACACCCTTGGGACCCTGGAGCTTCCAGTCAGCATTGGAAAAAGCTTTCCAAAAACGTGAAGTGCACGTGCAGGTTTGGAATTGGGCTGATTCCACAGGGATGCCTCAGCTCCTGCTGGGCACATCCAGGGGCTGTTCTGCTCCTCACCCCACCAGGGGCTGGGGGGACACGGGGACGTGGGGGGGACACAGCTGGGACAGCTGATCCCAACTGATCCAAGGGATGTGATAACGTAATTCATTTATAAAACCATTTGGATCAGATAAAGGAAGGAGTTTGTCACCCTGAGGGTGCCCAGAGCAGCTGTGGCTGCCCCTGGATAGCCCAAGGCCAGGCTGGACATTGGGGCTGGGAGCACCTGGGACACTGGGAGGTGTCCCTGCCAAGGCTGGGTGGGATAAGGTGACCTTTAAGGTCCTTTCCCAACCCATTCTGGGATTCTGTGATACCCCACAGAGCACCCAGAGCTGAGGGAAGGGGGAAGGGGACCGTGTTTGGAGTGATGGTGTTTGGTCTTCACCAGGCACAGAATCCCAGCCTGGGTCAGGCTGCAGGGACCCCGGGGTCACTGGTGCCACTCCCGGCCCCAGCAGGGCCAGCCCAGAGCTCAGGGCACAGGGCTGTGTCCATGTGGCTCTGGAATATCCCAGGGAGGAGACTCCAGCCCCTCTCTGGGCTCTGCTCAGGGCTGGGCCCTGCCCAGGGCAGTTCTGCCTCCTGTGCAGGGGAACTGCTGGGCTCAGCCCTGCCCGGGGCTCTGGGGCCATTGCTGGGCCTGGGGCAGGGCCTGGGGCTGCTCTGCCCTCCCTGCACACAGGGACAGACATGGGGACACACGGGGACACGCAGGGACAGCCAGGGCTGAGGGCCCCCCTCAGCTGGGGCTCCCCTCCAGGCTGAACAGCCCCAGCTCCCTCAGCCTCTCCTGGGCAGGGAGCTGCCCCAGTGACTCCCAGAGGAGCCCTGGGAATGGGATGGCTGAGCTCCTTCCCTTGGGAAGTGCTGCATGAATTCCTGCCTTGGCTTCACCTCCATGCCCAGCTTCTCCTCTCCCCATTAAAATGTTTCCAGCTCAGCCCACGAGTTTTCACTTTTCCCCTTCTCCCCACCTTGGCACTGCAGGGGATGGAGTGAGAACCTGGAGGGGCTGAGGTTAGATCCCAACACTGATTAAGTGTTAATTGATTAATTAATGACCACCAATGCACGTACCTGAAGTCTTTGACGTCGGCGTCGATGCCGTTCTGAACAGGCAAACCATTGGATTTATCCATCACGTCCCCCTCCTCCTTCAGGTCTCCCAACTTGTCTCCATCAAACGTGCCCTTGTTTTTCTTATCCCCTTTGTCATTCTCATCACTCTCTGCATCCCTTGGCCCCTGGGCAGAAGAGACATTGTTTTAATAAGCTGAGTTTTCAGATCAATTTTCCTGTTACCCTGAGATGGTAACAAATCAATGACACGTGACACAGTAAAAGAAGTCTCTTGTAAACATTAATTCCTACAAAAAAAATAGCATAAATGTAAAATATTCAATAGTCAAAGAAATAAAGGGAATTATTTCTCACTCTTCCAGGAGGGGTTTCATCTATTCAGGTTTCCTCCATTCAGTAACTCAAAGTTTGCTTTTATAGGCTCTAAAAATCCCATCCCAAAATAATTTTAAGGAGTTCTCTTTCTAGATGGGACTTAAGCACTCCAAAATCAACACCCCCAAACGCTGCAGGGGCACAAAGTGAATTAGTGCCTCTCTGAAGTGCCTGGCTCAGTGTCACACACAGCTCTTGACTGGACAAGTGTTTGAAAATCACCTCAGGTTTGGAGGCATCAACAGTGAATTCCAAGGCACAGCTCATTTAAAAACACTCAGATAAATCACTGCCTCAATCATTGGCTCCTGTAATCCTGAAGCATATTTCTTTGGAAGAAAAGGGGGGGAAAAAAGAGGGAAAAAAAAGAATTTCTGTTCTGTTGAGCATTTCATGAGCGGCGTTACATCGGCAGCGTGACTGCATTTGATTTCACTTGGGAGGAGAATAAAGGGTGGTGGTGCCTGGGGCAGTGTCTTGAACAACAAAAGGGAGAGGGAAAACAACATAATTTATGATAAAAACCAGCAAGGGGCACATAAACATATTTATCAGAGACAGCTTTGGTGCTGTCACAGGGACAGACACCCAAACTCTGCCTTCCCCTTGACTGGAGGGAGAAGTGCTCTGCACACAACATTTCTGCCTCTACCCACTGAACCCTTTCCCCACTCTCTCTCATTGGAGGGAGGGATTTCTTCCCTCACATTCAGAGACAAAAAAATTCTTCTGAAAGCAAAAACCTTTTGGTGTTGCTTCTGAAAGAAAATAAAACTGTGCTTCTTTATTATTACTTGGAAATGCCCCCTGTAAATGCAGCTTTGGAGCAATACTCCCCCAAACAAGGGGTGTTCAGCAGTGACAGCTGTGTCACCACTGTCACCCTGACTGTGCTGAGGAGCAAACCTCCCCTCAGCCCCAGCTGGGATAAACTGGCTCCTTGCCCTGAGTGTTCACATGCCAGAACTCCCCCCTGCTCGCCTCAGGGCTCTCCCAGGCTCTCAGGCATCCCCTAAGGAGGGCCAGCCCCAGGAGGGCTGAGGGAAGCTGCAAAGGAGCATCCACAGGATGGTTTTCCACAATTTCTGGGGCCATTTTCCCCACTACAGGGCTGGGCTTGATGCCAGCTCTCCCCACATCCTTAATTTGAGGCTGTGCTCCTTCCCCACCCCCCCAAACACCGGGGAGCTGCCTTTTCCCCATGGGAAACGACCTGCCCAGACAGCAATCCCAGCTGTAAAACATCAGCCAGCCAGCCAGCAAGCAGGGATTCCAGGGAAAGGTGTGGGACACCAATGGATCTATTGGGCAGGGGGTTTATCCCAAAAAATGGCATAAGGAAAACCTACAGGACAAGGATAAATGTTATGCCAGGACAGTTATAAGGTACAGTGGGTTTGGAGGTGGGACCCCATTTTCTGGCATCACCTCATGGAGTTTTTGTTCTGAGGCAGCACCAAGGCAGCCACAGGCTCAGTGCAGAGCTTTGTGGAACCTTTACCAAGGTTTAGTTTGGCTGGGGTGTTTCTGTTTTTCCAAGGATCCAGGGAATGCCAACACCTCCCATCTCCCATCCCACACCCCCAAGGCAAGGACTAAACCCGCCCTGTGTGAGGGAAGAGC
Organism: Sinosuthora webbiana; assembly: GCA_013397395.1. Classification (NCBI taxonomy): domain Eukaryota; kingdom Metazoa; phylum Chordata; class Aves; order Passeriformes; family Sylviidae; genus Sinosuthora; species Sinosuthora webbiana. The sequence continues at coordinate 77,841 of VXBN01011670.1, forward strand.
TGAACTGAGAGCAAAGAAACCAACCCCTGCCCTAGGAATGCTTCCCAACCTCACAAACCAAGCAGCAAAGGGAGAAAAGAACAGGGATGTGGGGCTCAGGCACTTACAAATCCTCCTTTCCTGAGGCAGGAGTCTCCAGGAGATGAGCTCAGCACATACTCCACCATGCTCACCCCCAGCCCTCCGCTCTCCGACCGCGGGGACAGCACCGAGTTCACTTCACTGTTCACGTGGAAGCCCTGCCCAGGTCTCCTCTGAACCATAATTGGCTGGGAAACGGAGTGATCTGCAACAGAAACATGGGAAACTCTCACAAGCACATCCAACTGCTCAAAGGAGGCAAATTAAATCATTCAGTATGTGCTCCCCAGGGGCTTCTTTGCACAAAGGAGTGCCAACTTTGTGACTCTGCTGATGTCCGTTGGTAAAGCCAGGATGGCTTTCTCTTTTTTTTAAATACTGCAACATGTAAACCTGCAAGTGAGAGCTGCATTTAAAATCTAAACTTGGAAAATTTCAGAAATTTAGGACTAATTAAAGGCTGCAATTAAAACCCCAAAGTTTTAATTTTTGGTTTATTTAAATTCTTGCATTGGTACAGTGAAAAATTCTGGATTGTCATTTAAAACATGATCCTGCTGCTCCACCAGCCCTGTGCCCTTTGTTCCATCAATTGTTGTGTTCATGCCATGATCAGAGATTTTTTTTAGCTGCTCTTTCCTCAAGAAAAGGTTCCTGAGGAGTTAATTTCTTTTTCCACATCCCCCTGTCCTCCTTTGGCCATCCCTGCAGCCTGAGGCTTTGAGGTGCAACCAGGACAGACTCAGGAGTCTCCAAATCCTTCTGGGCTCTGCAAAAATCCCTGGCTGGGCAGGAGGGAGTGACCCCAGGGAGAGAAGGGGAGGAATTCTCAGCTCCTGGCAACAGGCAGGGAGTGAAAACCAGCAGGGAGCAGGTCTGGGAATTGCCAGGGGCTGGTGGGACATGGAAGGGACATCAGTATCCAGGGATATTGACCCTGGAGCTCCCTCGTGAAGCAGGTGAAAGTAATTCCATTCTGTCACTGCTCCTGGCTAAAGTCCCCTCCTTTCCCATCAATGTGGGCACAAAGGGACTCGGGCTGGGGAGGTTTTTTTAGGATAAAGCTTCCAGAAAAGGGGAAAAGCCAATTTTAACCCAGCACTGCTGCCCAACCCTGTGCCCCAGGAGGGGAAGGAAGGGCAGGGAAAGCTTTTAGCTTTTAGAAGTTCTAAAACGTCTTTAAAGGTTCTAAATGAACTTTGAGGCAGAGGAGTGAACCCCCAAATCCATGAGGGAGGCCTGCAGGGCCAAGGGAAGATCCAGGCTCCATTCCATGGGGGCTGGATGATGGACTGGGGGGATTTGGGGGAGCAGAGCCCTCGGCTGCTGTTTGGGTGAGCCAAAGGGAAACCTCCCAGAAACTCAGGGCTCTGGGGGATTAGCAGGAATCAGCCAAGGGAGGGATCAGGGGGGCCTGGACTCCTGGAGATGGGGATGAGCCTGGCCAGGGGTGACACCAGGAGCTGACAATCCCATCCTCAGTTGTTCCCAAAGCCTGGCTCAGCCCTAATCCCCAGCTCCAGGCTGGACTAAGCCAGGTACAAGGTGCCCCCAAGGGCTGGGACAGGCAGCAGCTCCCCCAGTCCCCCCAGTGCCCAGCCTGATCCAGGCAGGCACATCTGGAGAAGCTCTGTCCCCTTCTCATGGCCATCTTTCAATGTCAGTAATAAAACAGGGCCTGATCACTGTCCCAAAGCTTTCAGTTTAAAAATGGGTGTTTTCATCAGGGAAAGCCCACACAGCAGGGAGGTAAAGCCCATTTCCTGGGAGCTGTAAATCCCCTTTCCTGGGGGCTGTACAGACACCCAGCAGTGTTTCAGGAGCAGATTCATTACCAGAAACCATGGAGAGAACAAATCAAAGGTCAAATTTCAAACCCAGCCCTTGCAGGTTTTGTTTTTTTTTTTTTTTTTTCCTAAAACCGACCTGAATATTCTCCCCCAAAGTCCCAAATCAAGGAGAGTCTGTGATGCAACAACAAAATCCTTGGCAGATCTAACTCAACACTAATTCAAAACATCATTTTATTTTTTTTTAACTGAATGATGGGTTTTGGTTGCTTGGTTTAGTATTTAAAAAAATGAAGGGATTTATTTTTATTCATCTTGTTCTCCAATATCTTCTTTCAGCTGATCCATCCCAAAGCAGAAAACACATCAGAAATTGCAATTTTAAGGGCAATTCAAGATTTTTAATCAGATAAACATGAATTTCCACATATTCACATTAAACAATGTTTTAACATCTATGCATATCTTAATTTTATCCCAAAGCAATGTGAGGTTTTCTTTTTGTTTTTTATTATATAAACGAGATGGGGTTTTAAATCTTTTCAAACCTGTGTCATCCAGCCTGGCCAGTGACTTTGAGTAAACAAATTGCACATTTCTGCATTCAACCCAAACTAAATTAAGGAAATAATTGAGCTACCTGATGTTCCCCAAGCACTGTCTCTCCACTGATCTCCCAGAAATATCCCTTTTGGTCCATCTTTGCTGGAATCATCAGATTCCCAAAACTTTTTACCCGGCAACAGCTGCTGCAATTAAAACAAAAAAAAAAAAAAAAAAAGGAAAAAAAAAAAAAGTCCAAGACTCTGCTTTGCTAGTGGAGTATTTAAAATTANACAAAAGAAAGCAAAGCATGATTAAAATAAGTATAAAATGCAAACATAAACCATAAGCGTGTCCCTTCTATCAGGAATCAATCATTAAGGACAACTGACACAATGTCAATATTTCCATCTCCAGGGGAAAGCTGAGGGAACAACTCCAGCTCCAGGACCCCCCACACATCACACACTCACACTGACACTCTCCAGCCTCTCTGCACTCACAGCAAAAAACAAAGGAGGGGGAAATATCGGGGTCCAAACATTTTCCTGGGTTCACCTGGGAGTCCCCAGCACAAATTCCTGCCCCCCCCATGGGCCCTGCTGCTGGGGACAGGAGAACAGGGACAGGAAAGCTCAGGAGCCCCCACTGCTCCCTCCTGCTGAGGACTCTGCTCCAGGGCTGGTGTGGGAACACTGATGGGAGGGACAGCAGCACCTGCCTGCGTGGGGACTGCGGGAATGGGAAAGGCTCCCTGGGATGGGACAGAGACACCCTGGGACAGAGACATCCTGGGAATGGGACAGAGACATCCTGGGAATGGGACAGGGCCATCCTGGGATGGGACAGCCCCGGGAACGGGACAGAGCCATCCTGGGATGGGACAGCCCAGGGAATGGGACAGCCCAGAGGTCCCAGCTCTGAAGGGCAGAGAGAACAATTCCCATTCTTTAGAGAGTTTTGGGAACAGCTTCAGCAGGGATCACCTGCACACAGGAATTCCAGGCCCTGAGGTGACAAGGGGACAATAGCCCAGAAAATCCTCAGGATGGGCTGGATGGAATTCCCAGAGGATGCAGGGTCATCCACAGCAAATTAACCACAAAATGAGCCTTGCCTCAAGCTGGGATAAAACTCAAGGAAGATGAAAAGAACCTGAATCTGCCTGAAATTACCATGGAACAAACAAGAATCATCAGATATGGGGATCTCTCCTCTGTATCAGGAGTGCTGATAAATCCTGATTGCTATCTGCTTCAACACCCTGACTGATATCACATTAATAGATCCTGATAACCACTTCAATATCTTGATTTGATATCGAATTCAATGCCCTGATTGATATCAAATTCAATATCCTGCCTGGTATCAACTCCTGCTGATAACTCCAGCAGCACATGTGCAAATTTGAGGCAGAACTCGAGGAGCAGATCAGCTGCTGGATGCAGAGGAAGCAGCAGTCACTGATTTCACAGCTCTGGTGTGCTGGTTTAAACCACAATCACAAAGTTATTCTCTCCATTTCCTCCTCAACTCAACAAAGACCTGTTCGTTTACAAAACCGAGCAGTTTTCAGGTGGATTTCAGTCAGACAAGATTTCAGACAAGATTTCTCCTCACACGGGCACAGGCTGCTCCAAGACAAAAGCAGGGACCTTGCCCCATGTCCCCCTTGGTGCAATCCCAAAATAACTCCCAATGGAAGGGCAGGAGGCTGCCATGAGCAACAATCATTTCCAAACACTGAAGAACCTGTTCCTCCACCTGCACCAGGAAGGAGGTGAAAGCCAAGCCACTGGTCTCCAGTATTTCTGAGCATCAACACACATCAGGTGTCTTGCAATTGTTTTTTTAAGCTTCTGTCATTCCCATATTTCTTCAAATGCAGCTTTTATTTTCTCCTGCTGTTGCCACAGTGCAGAAATAACAACTCTCCTCACAGCACTGCAAGGAATTTTGAACAGAAAGCAGCACAAACTGATTAAACTGAATTTTGGCTGCAATTAAACACTTCCCATTTCCCCTGACAACACCTCACAGTGCAGGACACAAAACGTTCTGCAGCCACAGCTCCAATCATGAAATCATGGAATAGTTTGGAAGAGACTTTAAATCCCACCCAGTGCCACCCCAGCCATGGCAGGGACCCCTCCCACTGTCCCAATGTCCAGCCTGGCCTTGGGCACTGCCAGGGATCCAGGGGCAGCCACAGCTGCTCTGGCAACTCCAGCCCAGCCCCTGCCCACCCTCCCAGTGTCCCAGGCCAGGCTGGACACTGGGGCTGGGAGCAGCCTGGGACAGTGGGAGGTGTCCCTGGGGTGGCCCTGGATGGGCCCTGAGATCCCTTCCCACCCACAGCACTGTGGGATTCTCTCACACCTGCAGCATTCCAGCACCCCTGGGTCTGTGACAGCATTTCCCTGCTGGAGCGGGATCTGGAGCTAATCCAGCCCTTCCCTGTCTGCCCTGCTCTCCTCTACCCCTTTCCCAAGGAAAACAAAACCTTTCCCAACACGATCCTGCAGAACTGCACCCCAACACCTTTTGAGTTCTGCAGTAAATCCCAGACAAGGGTCACAGAACATTTTCCTTCTCCCTGTCCCCTGCACACCCCCTGCTCCTGCACAACCCACCCCAGCTCTGCCCCCTCCAGTTTAACTTTTCCCCACCAGAAGCACCAAGTTTCCAACTGGAAGTTCTGTACCACCAGCAGAAACAAACAGAATGGAGATGTTTACCTCACCTGGAGATTCCAGATCTATTTACAGATAGCAGGGAAACCCAAAAGCCAATATTAACAGATGCATGGGGGGGTCTTTGTTCTGTCAAGTGCTGCTCCAACCAACACACAGCTTAGCAAGCAGCAATCATCTGCACTGAATTATGCAACAGGCTGCCAAGACAATGAATTTTTCCTCAGGGAAAGTTGTCAGTTGCAATGGAAGAAAAAAAAGGGTATTTTAAATGACTCTTATCCTGTTCTGCAGGTTGGAAATTTAAAAAGAACAAGCAGCAGTTTAGAACCAGAGTCGTTTATTCATTCCCTGGTTTTTATTAAAATTGACCCTATCCAGTACGAAAATAATCCTGCTAAGCCCTCTTACAAAGGACTTACGAGTTAGGCCAATATTCAATTTAGCAGAGCAGGCAGGAGGGGAGGACTTACCCATCATCAACAAAAGCAATACTTCCAGCAGCCAGGGCACAGAGATCCCTCTGAGATGGGATTATGAATTAGACAAATTAAGAAAACTGATCCCCATCAGGCAAGGCAAATATTAAGATAAAAGCGGCCATCTGTGCAGGAGAACTGGCTTTATCTGCAGCAACAGGTACTGAAGGCAGAGCAGGTATTTATGGGTGTTTACAGGTCCTGCCCTGCTTCACAAAGCCAGAGATGTTATCGGGGCAGGGAGAGGAGCACCAGCAGCAATGCCAGCCCTGCACAGCCCTGGGCCAGCCCTGCACAGCCCCTGCCCTGCCCCTGCCCTGCCCCTGCACGGAACTGGATGCAGCCTGCCCCCCCGGGACTCACACCGTTCACAGCTCCGGGGAGGGAACAGGAAAGGGAGCACAGGATTGGGAATGTTTGACCATTCCCTGTGCTCATGTTCTGGTCTGCTCCCAGCCCTGCCCTGAGCTTCCCTGAGTGTGCCAGGGGAGCTGCTCCCCACTGGTCCCATCCCAGCCCCCCCATCCCCATCCCTGCCCCACTGTTCCCATCCCCATCCTTGGCTCCACTCCCATCTCCAAAACCGCCAGCGCTGGGGAAACTGAAATACTCAACCCAAACATTATTCCCAACTGCCAGAACTCCCCAGCTGCCAATGAATCATAAATTTATGGGGCCAATGAATCATAAATTTATGGGAACACAGCACAGGCACCAGCAGCATGGAAAGCAGAGGCACAGGAGTTTAGTTTGGGACGCTTTTTTCTTTATTTTTGTTTGGTTTGTCCTTGTTTTCTTTAAACCAGGTACAGAAGTGTCCAGCCCCAGTGTCACAGCCACTGTGACTGTGTCCCTCTGCAGAGGCTTCTCCAGGACCTCCCCAGCTGCACCAGTGGGGCACTAACCATGGACATGGGCACAGAATTATGGAATATCCTGAGCTGGAATATCCACAGGGATCATTGATCCAGCTCCTGCAGCCCAACAATCCCCCCTGGGCACCCCTGGAGCGCTGTCCAAAGGCTCCTGGAGCTCTGGCAGCCTCGGGGCCGTGCCCATTCCCTGGGGAGCCTGGGCAGTGCCCAGCACCCTCTGGGGGAAGAACCTTTCCCTGCCCTGGCCCAGCTCCAGCCGTGCCCTGGGTGCTGTCCCTGGCCCAGGGACCAGAGGTCCAAGGAGCCTCTCCAGGTTCTGACGTCCCAGAGTCCCCCCACAACGATCCCCAGGCCTGCAGGAATTTCAGTGCCCTCACTAAGTGATCCCAGCACTGCCACCTGCAAGGGCAGCAGCCCAGCAGGAGTTAAACACTTCCAGTTAAATGCATCGTATTTCTTACCAGCATTTCACTCGCAGGGCAGGCTGCAATTCCCTGCTACCCCAGTATTCCAGGTTTGAAGTTAAGCACCTCCAGTTGCCTCACAGCTCTGTGTCCTCATCCTCCTCCCACCCTCTGGATTAAGTGTCACCAGCAACTTGCCCAGCTGCTCCTTGACTCCAGACAGACTTTGCACAACCTACTCCAAATCCAAGGTCCCAAATGCCTGGAAGGGGCAGGGGACAAACCCAACTGCACCTCACAGCCCCTCCGTGGTGCCCACCGTCCCCAGAGACACTGCACCAACATTCCCTGCTGCAAAGCTACAGATCCAAGGGATTTCAGCAAGGAAAAGCGGATTTGCAGCTCCCCATCCTGAGGCTGGGGAAGAAAGGGAGCTTGCAGGGCTTGTGTTAAGCAAAGATAAGGGTCAGGGCTGTGGGATCAAGGCCTTAACGGCCACATGTGCTGGGCTGAGCCACAGCACCAAAATCCCACATGGAACCGCTGGGCAAAGCTCCAAGGTGAGCTCCTCCACCCCAGGAACAGCCTGGACAAGGTGCTCCAACAGAGGGACAACATCCCCTGCCCCAGAGCTGCTCCCAGCATTCCTGAGCACGGCCACTGCCAACAGCACAAAGCTTTCACAGTTTCACGTGGAGAAAAAGGGGCTCTGGGGCTCTTATCAATCCCTGCTTGAGAAAATATGGCACTTCTACTCCCTGGAAATTTGGGAATATGAGGGTGGGAGTCTGAGGATAGGAACAGCCCCAGGAGAGATGAAAGTTGTGGGGGTTTTTACAGTATTCCTGATGTTCCCAGATAAGGATATCTGTTATCTCCAAGTATTACCTACATTCTGAGAGCAGGACAGATAAGAGATTTAACTGTTTGACAGTGCTCTTTAGAAAACTGCTCTGATGTCTTCACAAACTGCTTCAGTCACCGAAATTATGACGGTGCTTAACAAGGAGCAAGAAAACATGAAGATAAAAGAAATCTAACACTAAATGCAGAAAAGCTCTTCCTCATCCTTCTCCTCCAGGTTTTTCACTATCAATTTATGTCACTATCATTTATTTCAGACTTTCTGGCTTTCTCCCCAAGTTTCCTTCTCATTCCGGGGGCAGAAACCACCAGTGCCTTGTTAAGGCACCTAAACTGCACAAAATCCAGGTGAGGAATGTGGTCCTGGAAACCAACACATCCTCTGGGATCTCCTGAAATCAGCCTTGGAGAGAGACAGAGAAAATTCAACGGATAAAGACTGGAAACTGTGGGACTGAGGGAGAAAAACCCCAGGAGAAGCAGAACTAGTGGTTTAGCTGAAAGAGAAGAGTGAGATGTCACCTTTCCTGGAAAAACCCGCTCACTCCAGCATGTGGAAAAGCCCAGTGACAAAAGGATGCCACTGCCAAAACTTTCTGCATCACAGTTACAAGAGGAGGGAAAAAAAATGAGTCACCACTGGAAGGCAAAGCTCCAGAACACAAACCCAAACCCGCTCCTCTCAGAAATGCCTAAACAAACCAAAAGCTGGGAGAACTCAGCGTTTTTAGGAATTCCTTCAGGCATTTCAGCTCCGTGACCTCGTGCCATGATCAGCAAAGCCGAGTGCTGTGCTCACTGTGAGGCTGCTCACAGCCAGCCTGGGCTCCCTCTCTGAGAATGAACCTCCTGCCCAAACGAGGTGGCACAAAATCATCTCCCTGGAACATTCCCACCCCCAGCATTCCACAGTCAGGCTGCACATGGAGCACAGCAGCTGCTGTGAGCAGCTTCAGGCAGGTTCTTCGTGTCAGGTTGGCTCCTTTGAAAATCATTTTCACCTCCTCACAGTCAATAGTGTTGGGGTAAATTAATCCGACCTGGAGAAACGGATTTTCCTCTCAAGTCAAATCAAAATGCAACCCTGGATTATGGTTTTCCACAGAAGGAAGGGGGAAAGGGAGGGGGAGAAGGGAAGGGGGGAGAAGGGAAGGGAAGCAGGGAAGGAGGAAGGAACAGGGGAAGGAAGAAGGTCTTTGACCTGAGAGAGGGCACCTTCCTATGAATCCCACCATGCCACAGTCCTGGTTTGCTCTTTTCTCCAAAGCAGCAATTTCAGGGGTCCAGTGATTTTTATTTTTTACACCTGGGTCCTGTACTGGGTAACAGACAGGATGGACTAAAGGTGGAGGAAATAAACTTGTCTGAACTTGTAAGGAGCATCAGACTTGCATCAAGCTGAGCTGCCACACATGAACATCCTCCTACCAGCCATGATCTTCTCCTCTGTCCTTCCACAAGGGACTCACTAAAGGCAAAAGGAACCAGGCAAGGCAAAGAAACCTTTCCATCCAACTTCCAGAAACCTACAGGAACAAGCTATTCTTTCAGGTCACTCTAAAAATAAATAAATTCTCTTTTTTCCAAGAAGAAGAGTGGGCATTTCCCCCCAGATCTGCCACCTCCTTGCTGCTGTGAGAGATTAAATGAACTCTGGCTGGGGCTCTGCGAGGTTCAGCTGCAGGCCCATTATCTGTGCCCTTACCCCTCCTGCAGCCCTGGCTCACGCTGCCCAGTTACTCCAAACCTCAAACACAGCCCTGGCCTTTCTGCAAGAGCCAAAAAAAGGTGGCCAGGAGTGGAAACAGGGCAGCAGACAATGCCCCACAGCACAAGGGGCTGTGAGCTCAGTGAATCCCCAAATAAACCTGCTCCAAGGACTGGGACACCTGTCCCCAGCTGCGTTTCCAGCTGTTGTTGTCCAGCCACTCTCTCCTGCTGGAGGTTTGGCTGCTCCTCCCTCCGAGCTGGATTCCACCCTGGCAGGTTTGGGGTTGGATCAACCACACACACACACAGAGAGATTCCATCCTGGCAGGTTTGGGGTTGGATCAGTCACACACACACACACAGATTCCACCCTGGCAGGTTTGGGGTTGGATCAACCACACACACACACACACATTCCATCCTGGCAGGTTTGGGGTTGGATCA
>VXBN01011670.1:95283-108356 GCA_013397395.1 Sinosuthora webbiana
CAGCCCCACAGCCCAGCTCCTGCCAGGGCACTGCTGGTGCTGCAAACTTCGCTTCATTTGCTCCCAGCAGAGCCAGGCCCGGGGGAAAGGCACTTGTCAAAAGGGATTCTGCACTCAGGTCAATTAACAGCAGCCAGGGCCCCAAACTGTCCTTGTGATTACTAAACAGGGAGCTGAAGACCCAACAAATTAGCATGAGAACAACAGGGAATTTACCTAGCAGATTTCCAGGACGGTATTTTTTATTTTACAATAATCCAAGGGGTTTTTTCATGCCCTGAGAGCGACCAGCCAAGCAGCTGAATTGTAATTTTAGGTAAATATTAATGTCAACAACCTGTGTTAATACTGCACCTTATATTAAGCAAATATGGTTGCTAAAATGACCTTTACTTATAAATTCCAAGTGCAGGGCTGTATCACATTTCGGGTATCCCAGGGGGTTGCACACCAGTTTTTTTATATATTAAGGAATCCTCATTTATATAGAATTTACATTCACCTGGGCAGACAGGCAGCCAAACTATCCAAGGCTAAATTTCACTCTCAACCCCAAAGGATTCTTCTCCTTCCTCCTTATACAAGAGATGTTTCCCAGCAAGCAAAAGGCAAGTGGAATTAAACAAAGAAATAAAACAATCAGGCATGCAGGAAGAAAAAAAAACATAGAAAACTAACTAGATATTCCTTTGGAGAAAAAGAATTTAAAAAATATTTGCTAATAAATATTTGAGCTAAGAAATATTCCGGTGATGATCTAAATTCTCTAAAAGTGCACCATGAAGCCGGATTTGTGAGTTTTTATTTTGTGATGTTGGACACTAAATAGATCAAATACCTGCGTTTATTGGGGGTAACAGTGACTGGAGAGGGTTTAAATGATCTGTTAGAGGGGACCCAAAGCAAACCTCTGCCAGCCCCAGCTCTGCAGGCTCCCATTCCCTGCTCCTCCCCTGGCCCCATTCCCTTTCCCCAGGATCCATCTTCCCTCTCTGGGATTTGTTCTCCCCCATTCCCCCCCTGGCCAGGAGGGACCTGCCCCCACCGAGGCAGGACGGGCCCTGCAAAGCCCCAATTCCTGAAGCTGGGACATGCAAATCTTCATTTCAATCTCCCTTTGATGTGCAGTAATGACAGAGCCCAGAGCTGCCCTCAGCCCTCCAACCCAGGGATCCCACAGACCCTTCCAAGGGAACTGTGGGCCCGGCCCCCAAAGCTGCTCTGTGCCCTCCTGGCACGCCAGGGCACGGCAAGGGCTGGCTGCTGGCACCACAAACCCCGGCAAGGGCTGATGTGCTGCCTGGGCTCTTGGAGGGCCTGCAGGAGCTCCCAGGAGTTCAGGGCTGAGGTCCCACCCTGCTGGGAACCTCCCCTGGTCTGCTGCTCCCCTGCTGCAGAGAAAGGTGGGAAATGATGGTGCTGTTATATTTCTCCAGAGAGACAAATGTCCTGATTTCTCAGCTCTAAGATCCCACGACTCCAGACTGATTTGGGGTGGAAGGAACCTTAAAGCCCATCTCATTCCTGCCATGGGCAGGGACTCCTTCCCTTCCTCCAACCTCTTTCCAACCCGGCCTGGAAGATCCAGCAAAGACGAGAGATTCCAAGTTCTTCTCCCTGTTTGTACACTCCAGGTGCTTACCCTGAGCACCTCCAGACTGTGATTATTCCTTGGATATTTATTTTTACCTCCTGTGCACGCTGCAAGTGTGAATGGAACATTTCCATCCATTTGGCCTCCGTATTTTACATCTTGCTCAATTTGCAATTAAAAAAAACCCCAAAAAACAAACAAACAAAAAAAACCCTCCAACCAAACACTTCACTAGTAAAACATCCCTCAAAAAAAAAGTCACTGTTACTATAAGAACACCAGAATTGAGACAGGAGGAAAGAAAAATCAGCAAAACCAAGAAAAACCCTCTGACTGGAGAGGAGAAAACCAAAAACCTGCAGCTGAACACTTTGATTTATACACTCACAATCATTAAAGCTCTTTAAGTGAACTAAAGGTTTACAAATTTCAGATGGAAACAAATCCTCCTTCAGCTGGGGGAGGCTGCTTGAGTCAAGTCTTGTTTGAACAGCTCACACAGGAGGTTATTTCAAAACAAAAAAATTCCCAGACACATTTCCAGCATCCAGGAGAGGGGAAATGCATTCCCCAGCCGACAGCGAGGGGAGCATCACACCCTCCACAACAGGTTTGCCACTGACAACCAGAGCCAGGGTTCAAATATGTTGTTCCATCAACTGATTACTGCACTATTTTTAGCCTTCTCCCCGTAACAATAGTGGGTAAAGAAAGAATGTGAAGTCACAAGTATTAGACGGGATTAGGTGCTTTAACTACTATTTTTGTAGTAAAGGATTCACGGTTAGAATTGCTACTACCATTAGCACTGGAAGCAAAAAGCCATTGAAATTGCAGATTGGCTAATGCCTTCCCTGGCACGGGGCCAGGCTGATTAATGATTCAGGGGACAGAAATAACTGCAGCAAAGGCAGCCTTGCACAGGGGCTCTCCTTCCTCAGCTAATTATGGTTTTCCTCCCATTTTATCCACCCAGGGAAGCGCTTCATTAACGTGGAATTTAGGTTACCCTGCCGTGTCTCAGGCACATTTTGGGGTGCAGGGTTCAAAACCCCTGGATCAGGGAAGGAACAACCTTAGTTTTGTCCTGCTGGGGCTGGCAATACAATGGGAAAACCATCTTCTGCCACCCAGAGGTGTGCCTGGATCCATGGGGCCACGCTGAGCTCTGACCTCGGGGGGCTCTTCCTTTCACTCCCAGCCCTACCCTGACCTTCCCAGGTTTCAATTCAGAGGGAAAGAGATGTGGCAAAGGGAGGCAGCAATGTTTAACTGCAGTGCCAGGGCACCTCTGTCAGGAGAGATGAGCGTGGCCTTGTGCCACACTGTCAGGGACTCGCTGAGGGTTTAGCAACAGCCAGAGTTTCACCCCAGAATCCAAGTGTGAACAGGGCAGGAAGCACAGCCAGATGTTCCCAATGAAAACAAGTGCCCTGGAACAGAAGTTACCCGTGACAAAGGCAGGAGTAACAGGAGAGCCGGGAGCAGCTCCTTGCCGGGAGGGAGCAGCATCACATGGCAGGAGCACAAAGGAGCGTTTGTTCAGCCTGACATCAGCACTGGGGAAACAGCCTGGAAACGGTCCCTGATACACCTAACAGGGACTCCTCAGAGCCCTGATACACCTAACAGGGACTCCTCAGAGCCCTGATACACCTAACAGGGACTCCTCAGAGCCCTGATACACCTAACAGGGACTCCTCAGAGCCCTGATACACCTGACAGGGACTCCTCAGAGCCCTGATACACCTAACAGGGACTCCTCAGAGCCCTGATACACCTGACAGGGACTCCTCAGAGCCCTGATACACCTAACAGGGACTCCTCAGAGCCGAGGAGCCAGAGACAGTGCTCTGCAGCAGCTCTTCATTACACTGCCCTGCAGCAGCTCTTCACCGAGGTGACTTCTGAGCAGCAGCTGAAATTGGTGGCAGTTTGTGAGGAACAGGTGACTGGGGATGGATTGGGAGGCTGGGGAGGGACTGTGGGGCTCAGATCCACTGTAAAGCTCCACCCATTTCCAGAAATGCTCCCAGGATCACAACCTGCTCTGCACAAGCACAAGGAGGAGAGCAAAGCTGGGGAGAGGGGAGGAGAAAACAAGCAGGACGAGTTCTGTGATAAACCTCTTTTCAAAGCACACTCGTACAAGATACCCACTGAACTACCCGAAGTCTTCTGGAAGCACTGAATTTTGTAAATTCAGTAATGTGGAAGTGTTTTTGTTCCTCCTGAGTGAGCACCACGACAAGGAAGCAGAGCAGAACAGCAACAACCACAGAGAAATCCCAGCACCAGCACACCAGGTCACTCGGGCAAACAATCCCAACTGGACAATCTTATCTGCAGCTGCCCATCAGGAACAGTAAAATCCATGGATTTGGAAGAAACAGAGTCTCAGAGTAACTTTCTGAATGTTTCAGAGTGTTTTCTCTCCCCTGTATATCCCAAGGATTTTCCAACCTGAAATATCCAACCAAGCCAATCTACTCATGCTCCTTCTACCTCAGGAGAAATTTTCAGGGGGTAACACAAAGCAGAAAACCAAATTAAATGTTCCAGCTCCCCTCCCAAGCTACCCCTCCACTGTGGAGAAATCTCTGTGAAACAGATCAGCCAAACCAGACACTTCATTTCAGCAAGGAATTGTGTTTCCAATTACCTGAGTATCAAATGAGCACAGCCCTGTCCGTGCGAGGGAGAGGGAAGCCCTGAGCAGTTCACTGGGACACGAGGAAGTTCCCAGGAAAACTCAACAGGTTTAATGAAACAGAGGCCAAAAACCACCTTCGTGAGCTGAGCCACAGGTGCTGTCACATGGCTGGTGTGACAAGGGACTCACTGCATGTCTCCAACCTCAGCACAGACAGCTCGTGCAATTATTTGGAGCACATTTCCACATTTCCACAGGCACATAGGAAAACACAGAATGGTTTGGGCTGGAAGAGACCCCAAATCCCAGCTCATTCCACCCCTGCCAGAGGCAGGGACACCTTGCACTGTCCCAGGTTGCTCCAAGCCCCGTCCAACCCAGCCTCAGACACTGCCAGGGATGGGGCAAAACCTCTGTCCTAAGGAGCTGAGCATCACTTAAATCCAATTTCACTTTGGAAGAACAAACACCAGGGCTGCCTTTGCTTCCAGGACCTTTTTGGAGGATCTTGCCACAACTTTTGAGGCCAGCAGCCCCCAGCACTGTCAGCCACGCTCAGGAAGCCTGGCTGGAGGAGCTGTGCCCCACAAGGGCAGCAGCCACAACCACCGACTGCTGGGCTCCAGCCCCAGCTCCCAGCGAGGAACTCGCACGGTGACGCTGCCAAAAGGCAGCACAGAGCAGAAAGCCCAGCCCAGCCCTGTTGTGCTCACTATTCTTCAGCAGCTCCATGTGAAAAATTCCCCACATTCGACAAGACCATCCCCGCAGAGTTCTGTTGTCTCCAATTATTAATTAAACATGCTCGGAGAGAAAGCAAATGCCTAAAATCATTTGCTTCTACTCAGCAACTCCCACACTACCCAAGTGCAATTCAGACAGTCTAAATATATCCAGTGACTGCAATTCCAGAGGGACCACCACCACAGCACTCTCCCTTCACTCCAGCTCAAGCACGAGCCACAGGAGACCCCGGCCAAGAAAACCCGGCCAGTTTTCCTCAAAACCTGCTCAGTGTTGATAACTTGTCCCAGCTGAATATCCTCAGTGTCTTTTCACCCCCTCCAGGAGCAGCAGGGGCTGTCTGGGTTTGTGAGGAGATCTGTGCAACCTTTCATAAGCAAAGCACATCCAACCCGGGCCACTCCTCACCTGGAGCCATCCTGTGCCCTACCTACGTGATGTCCTGATCCCTGTCCACGGTTTTTGCTGGATGAACAGCACACCAACACTCCAGGGCAGCCAGGAATCTGACTGCCCACAGGAATCAGGCATCAGACAGCCCAAACCTGTTCACTCAAATATTGAAATCACTGGGACCCTGACACTCCACCTCATCTTGCTGCTTCTTGTGGACAAAAAGAGAAACGTTTGCAGTTCAGTGTCTGCCATGGAAGTTTGGTGGGTGGTTAAGGAGCTGCAAACAGCTGGGATTTTGCTCAGGAGATCTGAGAGACCAAGTTAGGAAATCAAAAGTCTGATTCCAGCACCACTTCAGCGTCTGCAGGGACAAAGGAGACCTTGGAGCACAAGGTGGTTTTTTTTTTGTGTGGATGCTGAAGCTTTGATACCTAAATTTGTGAAATGACAGGGGCATCTTTAATTGCTTTATTTTATATAAAAACATGGCCCCACCTTCCACAGGAGAAGGGCACAATGCACCAGGAAAAGATAAACAAAACACAGACACAGCACTTTGCTGCTGCTCACAACGAGAGGACACCACCAGGAAGGAGCTTTTCTCCTCCCCTCCTTGGGATAAACTTTTCCTTAAGCCATCCCTGCTGAAGCCACTCTCAGCTCCATCCCCAGAGCTACGAGGAGCAGAAGTGACCAGGAGGAGCAGCACAATGAAACCCAGGGAAACTGAGGGTGCTGCAGCTCAGCTGGGGCTCCCAGCCCTCCTGGCTGTTTACCAGCACCATGAAATGCCATCACTTGGTACAGGCCACTGCAGTGTTATCACCAACAGACACACATCTGTCTACACACGGAACAAAACCAATCTGGGATCCAACTATTAAAACCCTTCTGCCTTTAATTACGACCTCCCAAGCTCTAGGCAGACATTAACCTATTTTAGCCTATAATTATTTTTTTTTTCTGACTTCCCATTATCTTTCAGCTACTGACTTTCCTAACCAGTCTTCAAGGCTGGGCCCTCGCTGAACCAACTTTGAAAGCCTAAAATGAAAAGCACAGCAATAAAAGTGCATCCATAAGAAACTGAGAGTCAGGAGACATCCCTAATGATTCCCTCCCTCCCTGCATGTCCCAGCACTTCCTTCCATCCACTTCTGTTCTTGCAGGCCAAATTCAATTCTACCCCAGCTAAACCCAAACTGAATTAAATCATTTTGCATGCATAAGATCAGTCCTTGCCCCAAGGAATTTATAATTTAAGAAGCAGATGTGGAGGTGGCCAAGAAGTCAAAAAGAATGGCAGTATTAGGATTACACACACCCTGCATTCTGCTCCCCAGGAGGCAAACCCTGAGGCAAGCAGAGAACCATGGATAAAAAAGGGCTGGAGCACCAAACTCTGATAGAAGTGCCCATCAATCACTGGAGCACCCGGTATCAAACCAGACAGAGAACAGGGTTAGTGCCCCACCCCAGAGCTGACTTGGAAGAAATTAAGACACAAAGATTGGTTTAGAAATGAGCACTGAATGCAAAAACACTGCAACGAGGGCTGCACCACATTTATCACAGTGTAAAAGCCAGCAGGAAGCAGGACAGATAAAAACCCCGACGTTAATTCTGGCCTGGTGGGTGTTTCCTGAGCCTCAGCTCACACAGCTCCCAGGGGAAACTGAGAGAGCATCACACACAACCACCTCT
Source organism: Sinosuthora webbiana (assembly GCA_013397395.1). Lineage (NCBI taxonomy): Eukaryota > Metazoa > Chordata > Aves > Passeriformes > Sylviidae > Sinosuthora > Sinosuthora webbiana. Next base: position 102,375 of record VXBN01011670.1, read on the forward strand.
GGGAGCTCCATCCTGCAGGTGTGACCTGGCCACACAACCTTCTCACCACTGTCCCCTGCCAGACAACACAGGAACTGGACTGGAACAGCTCATTTCAACTAGCATAACTTAATGAGCTTTCCTTTCATTAAGTGGTTTGTTTATTAGGATCATTTCATTCCAGAAGTTACTGAAGAAAATCAAGCTGAGCAACACTTCTGCTGACAACAGGGAACAAGCAAGATTCTTTTGTTTAAGTGAAAGTTTAAGTCTTTCCATTATTAAATAAATAAAAGTTCAAATACCAGAAGAGTTTTTAATGACTGCAAGCTTGAAGTACCCTGTCCCCACCCTCCTTATCTCCAGTGAGTTTTGTTGTCTTTGCTTTCAGGGATTTGCAGCGAAAGGAGGATGAAAGTGTGAGCTGGAGGAAAAGAGGATTGAGAATTTCTGACATCGTTTTCATTCATGGAGTCATCTTGCCACAAAATGCCCCAACAACAGCAGGCCCTGCCCAGGCACCTCCAGCCCTAGAGACTCTGTGGCTGCTTTGATTTGAAAAACCTACAAGTTTGCAGGAAGAACTTCCTGCTTATTGTTTCTTTCACAACTTAAAGCATTAAAATCTCTGGTACTGATCTCTCTTGAAGCAAGTTTTACAGTTAGTGACTGAAAACTTGGATAATAAAGAGAAGAATTACATCTGTTTCAATGCAGTTATTCCTTCTGAAGTGATACCTAAATCCTGTGTTTCTCCATAAGGGAATAACAACAATATTTTTCTAGCTCCTTAGCTCCTATTGCAGTACTTTATGTGATTTTTCTTCCAGAACAAATTAACAGGGCACTTGGGTTTATTTCTTTGTTGATGTACACAGTGCCTTTGGTGAGGCTGCAAAATTCCCTGCAATGTTTTGCTTTCAAATGGTCTGGCTGGCAACACATCCCCTGGGGAGGGCACAGCAGAGGAGCAAGGGCTTGGCCGCTTTCATTCCAGAAACTGGAGGCAGGAGATGTTCATGAAGGTTGCAAAAGCTTCGTGTCTGCTGTCCTGGCAATATTTGTGGGGATCATTCTGCTTTAAAATGTGCTTACACTTGGGTTCTGCTGCCTCGGAGAGGAAGCACTCGTGTCTTTGATGAGTGAGCTACAGGTCACAGACAGAGTGGAGTGAGTCAGCCACTCGTTTAACTGCAGCACAAGTGACAATGCAACTGCTGAAAAGACTTCTAGTAAACACCACTAGCACACAGCCTGGCCCACCGCCCCTCTAGAGACTCTGAGTGGCTCTAAGAAGTTCCTAAAACCACTGGTTGGTGACACTCCTGAGGCTGCTCTTCTCAGTTCAGCTACACACACCATCACCACCTTCCCCTCCACACGATAACCATAAAAACCCAACCCCAAAGCAAAGAAACCCAGTCAAACATACCACCAGCAACTTCCACTCCTGTGTTTTCCAATATTGGGAATGGTAAAAGCCCAACCTACATGCATTGGCAGTTTTGTAATACCATTACATAAGAATTATTTAACTACAGCAACAGATTTGAAAAGCAGCAGCAGCAGCAGCAGTCACGGCTATGCTGGTTCACACATCAGAAAAAAAAAAAATCAATAAAGGGAGTGATGAATTTTGTAAACATGCATTCGACTGTCACAGGGAGCGGACTGGGATTTGGGATTTCAACACCCTCAAGAGCAGAAACCTTTCAGCTCAGAGCTACCAGGGCACCGCCACCCTGAAAAGAGAAAACAAACAGCACCGCTGCTGCCACTCCAACTCCGCCAGAACCAGCTCCAGCCTTAGAAGAGCACCGTGAAGAGCGTCTGTGAGCGGCGTGGCAGCGGCTCAGTACCTGGTGCTCAGCGTGGATGTTGTCCCCGGTGGGCCAGCGGTGTTTGCTGTTGTTGTAGCCGCCGCCGCCGCTGCCGCCTCCCCCGAGCTGCTCCCCGTGCTGCCTCTGGAAGAAATAATCCACCATGGCGTCGTCCTGGGAGCGCCCTGCCACTCCTATGGAGCCCGGCACGGGGCTGGAGTGTGTCCCTGCCGCAAGGGCCTGGTTTGCAGCTGGCTGTGGCTGAGCCTGCGAGCCTGTGCCAGATGTCAGTACCACAGGCATGGTGGGGTTGGCTGTGTCTTGGGCGTGCTGCTTCAGGTGGGGGCTGAACGAGTCCTGCCACAGAACTGCTTTTCTCTTCAAAACGCACGCTACGCTCATTCCACCAACACCTGCGGGAGGACACGGGGAAAGAGAGGGGAAACAGACATGAAATCCTCCCGGCTGGCTTCCAGTGTTAAATAACATAAATAATCTCGTGACTGGCAGGGCAACATCCCCGTGGCAAATGTGACTCCTTCAACACCCGCTCTGTGAACCCAGCAGCTAAAACAGCACTGAAAGTGCACAGAAACCCTCATTCTGTGCTGCAGGGGCTCAGCAGGACACACAGGATGCCCATGAGGCACCAGCAGAATGTCAAGTTCTGCGAGGGACAACACACTGACTGGAAAACTGCTGGGGAAAAGCCCAAAAAACCTGTGGAAGGCAGTGACATCAGGACCTGCTGTGTTCATTTACACCAGGCCTGGTCCCCCATCCATATAACCACTCGAGGCCCCCTGTATCCCACTGTATCCCAAAGTATTCCCTCAGTCACGCAAAGTAGCAAAGCAACAGTTTGTTTTGGGGTTTTTTTTTTTCAATGCAAACTTAAAATCCTGGATTTCTGCTCATACAGCTCATGGAGCCCCAAGCACAGTGTGCACTCTCACTGCTAACTCAGAGGCTGTGCTCAGGAGGCAGTAAAACCCAGGGACATGCTCAGGAGGCACTAAAACCCATGGACATGCTCAGGAGGCACTAAAACCCACGGACATGCTTTATGGAATTCCCTGGAGAAAGAGCAGCAAACCTGGGATCTCGGCAGAACTTTCCAGAGCAGACACAGCCAGCACTGCTGGTCCCCCTGTCAGTGGCACTGGGGGAAAACTGGACAACTCCAACACATTTCCAGTTCTCAGAACACCGAACACCCCAATAAATGAAACACCCCATATGTTTTGTATACATCCAAATGATCTGAGAGCAGGAGGAAAAGCTGCAGATTAAGCTGACAGCAACTCACTAACTTCCTATTCCCCAAATATTTTGATAACATTCCAGCAGCACAAAACCACAGAAGTTTGTTTGTTATTTTACGGCAGGACTATCAGAACAATAAAGACACTACAGGTGTGAACAGCAAAGTGTTTTTCTCCCCGTTATGTAACGCTCACACAACAAGCCAAATTCAGTTTTAAAGGCATGGGACAGTCTGAATTAATCTTTATTAAAAAGATCAATAGTTTATGGTTTGAGGTACTAAATGCAGGCCCACAGAGGGTTCTGAGGATGGGGTTGGGCTGGTGGAGCCCAGAGAAGCTCCTGGCAGAGCAGCCCCAGGATGTTTCACTGTTGTACCTTGGTGGCTGCAGAGCCTGGCCCTGCTCCTGCCAGCAGCTCCGAGGGCCTCAAAGGCGGCTCTGTTCCCTCCCTGCTCCTCGTAGTAGTCCTGAACAACACTCAACTACTACAAACCACTTCCAAGAACAATTTACTAACACTGGGGAGACCGAATTAAAAAATCCCAGCCCCACCTTTGATCAAACTGTGTTAGGTTTGCCCCACGAGATGAGCATGGGGGTAATATTCAGAGGAAAATGACTCTAAAACCTGCCGAGATCAGGTTGTTTTAATTGCACCTCCAACATAACTTGGTGCTGCACACACACAGCCCCGGGGCCACTCTGCAGGGCTTTTCATACACTCACAACTCAGGTACCAGGGACATCCAACCGGACTCACTCCTCCAGCTTGCAAAGAGTCTGGAAATCACCACCTTCCCCACATACTTGAAAAAAAACGCTGAAAACACGATATGACTAGATCTTGACTGATTTTAAGACTACAACTCCGTTTAATGGCATTTTCTTCTTAATTTCCCTTTACCAAACAGTATCAAAATCCTTCAGTAACACCACATAAAGTACTCAAGCTCCTCTATGCAAAAAGAACAAAAAAAAAATTAAGTAATTAATGGTAAAAAATTCATTTCTCATCAAACTGAGGTGTGTATTAACTGCAGCGATGAAATCAGAGCGGCCCCTTGAACGGAAGTTACAAGTTATCTCAGGGCAGACCGTAAAAAAAAAAACCAAACAAAGGAAGATACTATGAATCCCCACCAAAAAAAAAATTCAGTATCTAGAGACTGTGACAAGCCCATTTCCACTAAGAAACAAGGTACAAAGTTGCACTGCCACAGCCTTTGCTCCTTCAAAAGGCTGCTCGGTCCACGGACACTAATTAATCCCCGGGTTAATAAAGGTGTCACCGTAAAAATCAGGAGGGTCCAGAAAACCTCAGGGAATGGATTAAGGAGAGGCTGCTCCCAGCCGCTTCCTCCTTGGGCTGCTCCAAACACGAGCGGAAAACTTGGCAAAGGCGACATTTTGAAAGGGAGCAAAGGAGGAGGAGGAGGGAGCATTGTGGGTAGTTCAAGTTTAGTTCCAAGCCGTGTTTTTATGGGAATGCCGCGTTCGAGGCAGCGGGACAGCTGAATCCTGTCATTCAAAGCTCCCCGTGCAGTCACCTACACAGGCACTCGCAAAAAAACCCGCAGCTGCCCGGGGCCCCCAGGGGCTCCTTCATTCCCAAACTCCTCCTAAAAATAGAGGATCAACTTTTCCCAGGTGAAAGCGCTCGCCGGGCAGAACCCCGGGTTTGCAAACAAAGGCTTGCACGCCGCTACACCGCGCTCAGGGCAGGCGCCCCTGCTTCTCCCCGCACGAAAACACGGCGTGGAAACGAACTGCTCCGCGTTGGCATCGCAGGCAGAATACTTCGGAATTTGGGACATTCCACAGACAACAAAAAACTTCGGAGGAGCCTCCCTGCGAGTTTGAAGCACCGGTGGTGACAACACACAGAATAAAGGAGCGTTAATCCACACGGAGCCCGGCTCCACAGGCAGATCCTCACGGCTCTGATTCCGTATTCCCCTCGAAATCACGGATTATTACAAAATTAACACGATGTGAAACGCCCGTTGCAAAAAAGTTCAACCCCAAAGCAGAGGAGTTTGGGTTGGGTGGGTTTTTGTTTCTTTTTTTTTTTGAAAGTTCCACTGGAAATGAAAGCAGAGCCATTGTTTGAGAGCTGTGTGGCCTAGCAGAACTTTTAACGTTATCCCTGTGTTTTCCTGAAAACCTGGGGAGACGCAGCGCTGAATTCCTGACCCATCGGATTCCCAAAAGCAGCACTAAAATCCACGAGGACCCACGGTCCCCCTTACCCCACCTCCATCCCTCTTAATAAAGGAAATTCCTTACTCATGATCTGTCTAATAAAATCTCCGCTCCGAACAAAGTTATTAAACATTGACCAAAGCAAACAACAACAACAACAACAACAAAAATCAGAGCATTTCTCAGGTTGGGGCGAGAGACTCTTGAAATTCCAAGTTTGCAGCTCACAAGGGCCGAGGCTGTTGTTATGTGAGATAAAAACAAGGGGGAAAAAAAAAAAAAAACCCACACAAACACAAAACCCCCAGGGTCACCCAGCACGGCTAAAAGGATTGTCTGCTTTTTTCGTCCCTCCCGCTGCCAGCCCCGACCCTCTCCCCTTCCAGAGACCCCCAGAGCCGCCGAGCCCCCCCCAGAACCGGGGGGAAAGGAACCCAAGCACCCCCTCGGAGCCCCCGGGGCAACAAAGCGGGCCCGGGCCCGGGGCCACAGAGCCCCCCGGGAGTGAACCCCCGGGAGAAGGGGGAGCCCCCCGGGATGGAACCCGCCCGGGAGAAGGGGGAGACCCTCCCCAGGAGCGGGGGGAGCCCCACAGACCGAGGGGGAGCCCCCGGCGGGCCGGGCCCGGGGGAAGGCGGCTGAGGGCTGCGATGGGCCCGCGCCCCCCCAACAATAACCCCCGTCCCCGTTACCGGAGCGCCCGCGGGGCCGCG
>VXBN01011670.1:119637-138996 GCA_013397395.1 Sinosuthora webbiana
AGGGGTTGTGGGGAAGGGACAGGGACCATGATAACGGGACCGGGACTGACCCGCCGGGGTCAGGGTGGGAGGTTCAGTCTGGGGGGTTCCGAGCGAGCCCCCCCAGACTCCCCCGTGTCTCTGAGTATCAATAGGATGCCCACACTCACTGGATTTTACATTTGGGGTGCCCCGATGGTTTTTTGGGATGCTGCACCCGTGTCCCGGCTCCAGGCTCGGGTGGGAGCGGGGTTGGGGACGTCACACGCCACAGGTGACATTTGGGACAGCTTTTGCCCCGTGTTTATTTCGAAGAATTCCCCCTGCTGCTCTCAAAAGACGGTTCTGGCTCTAGAACCAAACCAGTGGCTATAAACTCGAAGTTATCTCCCGAAATTAAAGGTTTTAACGGGAAACCACCTGAAGGAGCCTGTTCCAGCCTCCAGTCGGATGCTGTCCCGCCCTCACCGGGACACAGCAGGCGGGGCACAGGCACGGCCAGGCCGAAGGTGCAGCTCCGGCACGGCTGGAGGATTCCCGGCGTGCCCGGACAAGCTACGGAGCCCGGATGTGCTGGGCTGGGCCCCGGGAGGGGGGTCGGGCAGAGGCGGATCCGGGCTGGGGACAGGGGAGCGGGATCGCTGCTGGAGAGGGGCGGGATGGGAGCTCGGCCGGCTGTCCCCGGGAGCGCTGTGGTCGTGAAATGAACCCACCTGGAGAGCTGCCCCCAGCCCTGGAGCCTCCAAAATCAAGGACGTGGAGCTGCTGGGGAGAGCCCAGAAATCCACGGAGCTACCCCAGGGCTGGAGCCCCTCTGGAGCCAGGCTGGGAGAGCTGGGGGTGCTCCCCTGGAGAGGAGAAGCTCCAGGGAGAGCTGCGAGCCCCTGGCAGGGCCTAAAGGGGCTCCAGGAGAGCTGCAGAGGGACTGGGGACAAGGCCTGCAGGGACAGGACACAGGGAATGGCTTCCCAGTGCCAGAGGGCAGGGCTGGATGGGAGATTGGGAACTGGGAATTGTTCCCTGGGAGGGTGGGCAGGGGCTGGGCTGGAATTGCCAGAGCAGCTGTGGCTGCCCCTGGATCCCTGGCAGTGCCCAAGGCCAGGCTGGACTTGGAGCCACCTGGGACAGTGGGAGGTGTCCCCACCATGGGAATGGGGTGGCACTGGATGGGATTTAAGGTCTTATCCCAATCCAAACCATTCCCTGATATAAAATGGGGAAATCTGGGGGATTCAGAGCCCTGAGGAGGCAGGTGGCAGTGTTGAGGATGGGAAAAAGAGCAAAAAATTTTTTAAAAAAATTAAAAAACCACCCCCACCTTCAATCACCTGAACTGCCCAGGGAAGGGAAGTGCCCCGAAGCAGAACAGCACCAGCTGAAACTTTCCTTTGACTTTTATAATTACAGAATAGAAAAGAAATCCTCGGTTCACGTTACAAAGACGGGCTCATAGAAAACCAAGCCAACGGAACAGAAACACCCAAGGTCCCCGAGCGCCGTGCCCGGCTCCTGAGGGGAGGGAGGCTCCTCCCAAGAGCTTCAACGCCAGCCAGCTCCTCCTGCTGCTTCCTGCCGGGTTTGGGAAGGGCTGGGAGCAGGGCAGTGTCTGCCTGTCCATCCCATCCCATCCTGGGGCAGGTCAGCAGAGCATCCTCGGTCCTGGAGAGGAAAATAACCCCCAAAGATGCTGCTGGCCCCGGGGTTTGGGGATGGGGATATGTTCTGGGGGATCACTGCCTGAAAAAACCACAATTTTCCTTGGAAAAAAAGAAGGGGAAAGGGCGGAACAATTATTGCCTGTAGAGTTTGCAGCTTGGCTGGAGGTGATGGGGGGCTGTGGGGGGCTCAGCCCATCCCAGCTCCGGGCGGTGGCACTTTCCACGGCTCCCTGTTGGGAAGGGCCAAAAAACCATCCCAGGGTGTGAGAAATTCCCCTGCCACTGGCGGGGAAACGCCTGGGAGGTGAAATCCATCTGAAACCCGCAGCTCCCGGGGGTGCAGGGCGGGCTTCAGGCCGGACCCAGGGATCCTGGAGGAGCCACATCCCACACAAGGGAGACCGAGGAGGTTGCAGGGAGCTGGGACACTTCAGGAAACTCCTTTGTTCCCCCTTCCAGTTTCTTCCAAGGCTTTTCTTGCCCAGCTGATCTTCCTTCTGCAGAGCAATCCCTGCCCGACCCACCTCACACCCCCCAAAAATCCTTCCCCTCGTGCCGATGTCCCTGCGCCGCTGGAGCTGACGGATGGATTTGGCACCGAGCCCCCCACGGATGAAGGGACCAGGGGAGGAACCCCCCAGCCCTGGGCGAGGTTTTGGAGGCCCCTGGGGGGGTCCCAGCGATGCTGAAGGTGCGGTGTCAGCCTTGGCGGGGGGCCTGGCTCAGCCAGAATCTACTCAGGCACTTTAAATTAAATAAAAACCTAAAGAAACGATTGAAAAAAAAAAAAATCCCAAAGCAACCCAAAACATTCATCAGATCCCTTCCGGCAGCCGGGCGGGGGCTGTGCCGCAGCAGCGTCGCTGTCCCAAGGTTGGAGCAAGGTCCCCAAAATGTGGGAGGGAGGGGGGGGTGCAGGGGGATTTCGGGGTCCTCTGTGTCCCCCCACGTCCCCAAATTTGGGGGTCGAGGCGATGCTGATGAGCGGATCCAATTCCTGGAGCGTCCCAGCCCGAGCCCCTTCCACGCTGCTTCGTCCGGGTGTGGGGGGCTGCAAAGTTCCTGCTGGGAGCCCCATCCCCGGTTTTGGAGCCCCATCCCCGATTTTGGAGCCCCATCCCCGATTTTGGAGCCCGATCCCCGGTTTTGGAGCCAGTCTGACCCGCACGTCCAGAGCTTCAGGAAACTGTCCTCGGTGCCCGGCTGTCCCCTGTCCCCAGCGCGTCCCAAGGAAAAGCCGGGCTGGGAGGAACAGCAGCAATCCGTGTCCTGTGGGCGCCACCACCTCCCCGCGTGTCCCCGTGTCCCCGTGGCGGGGAGGGAGCCCGGGGGTGGCACGGTCCCCGTGTCCGGCGTGGCTCGGGGGCTCGGTGCGGGGGGGTGAGCAGCTCCCGGCGCTGGTTTTGGGGCGATCCGGGGTGCGGGAGGCAGGAGGGGACGGGGGCCGGCCGTGGTGGCCCCCCCGCAGCGGGGTGGTGACATCGGGGGGTGGTGGCTCCGCGGGGTCCTGGCGCCGCCGGTCCCGGTTATCCCGAGCTGGAAGAGAGGGAGAGGAGGGGTTGGAGAGACCGCAGCGAGTGTCCCCGCATGGGGACAGAGTCACGGCCAGCGCGGGGACAGGGACATCTCCGGGGTCACTGCTCGCCCTCCACCCCCAGAATGTCACTGAGCGGCTGGGGACCAGGGCTGATGTCCCCTCACGTGGGGACACCGTGCTTGGGGTTCATTCCTCTCTCTTCTTCTTGTGTCTGGGATCATTGTTTTTAATTTTTATTACTGCTATTATTGGTTTTATCATTGTTGTTATAATCAGCATTGTTATCATTGTTATTAACAATAATTTTATTGTTGTTATTATTATTAATAATACAGTTGCTACTGCTACTATTGTTAGTATTAGTAGTAGTATTCTTTTTGTTATCTTTTACTTTATTTCAATTATTAAACCGTTGTCACCCCACAGGTTCTCCCTGTTATTGTTGTTGCTATTTTTATTTTTATTAATAATGACACAACTCCTCCTACAACTGTTACTACTACTATTATTACAATTATTCCTGTTATTATATATTTTTAAATTTCAATTATTAAACTGTTGTTACCCCACAGGTTTTCCCTATTATTGTTGTTGTTATTGGTATTATTTTTAATAATAATAATAATACGGCTCCTCCTACTATTACTACTATTAGTATTATTCTTGTTATTATTATTATTAATAATAGTAATACAGTTGCTACTACAACTATTACCATTATTACCATTACTATTACTATTATTCTTGTTATCTTTTACTTCATTTCAGTTATTAAACCGTTGTTATATCACAGGTTTTCCTTATTATCATTATTGTTGTTGTTGTAAATAATAACAATAACAATAATAATAATAATAATAATAATAATAATAATAATGCTATTACCACTTCTATTATTCTTGCAATAACTCCCCACGCCGCCGTTAATTCAATCACAGCTAATTAGAAGCTGCAGAATGAGCTGTAATTGCTGTGGCTGCAGCCCGGCTGGCCCTGGGGACACGGCTGGCCCTGGGGACACGGCTGGCCCTGGGGATACGAGTGACCCTGGGGACACGAGTGACCTGTCCCCAGAGCCAGCCCTTGTTTGTCCTCCCGCGGGTGAGAGGAGCAGCGGGACCCCGGTGTCCCCTCCCCGAGCTGCCGCTGTCCCTGTCCCCTCCCTGAGCCACCACGTGTCCCCCACTTTGGGGACAGGGAGGTCCCGGAGTCCCTGAGCTGCCACCGCTGCCAGGGGGATGGAGGGGCCTCGATGGAGATGACAACTGCATTAATTAAGCAGTGGGTCATTAACGAGCTGCTGGGGGCAGGGGGGAGCTGGCAAAGCAGTGACAGTGTCCTGGTGTCACCCAGCACCCCAACCCGCTACACTGGCATTGGCAGAGGGCACAGGGAGGGTACAATGTCCCAGAATTAGGGACACAGCCAGGACCCGAGGTGTCCCCAGCCTGGTGACACAGCCCAGCCTTCTCTGCCATCACCGTCTGTGTCCCCTGTGCATCTAAAACTGCTGTTCCCACCACTTCAAAGCGATTTTCAGCTGATTCCCCCAAATCCCGCAGCTTTCAGCACTGATCCCGCAGCCACCGGGGTGTGCTGGGCCCGCAGCCCCCCGGCACCCCCTGTGCCCCTGGGGGGTGACATGGGGGTCACCATGGGGTCCCCCCTGTCCCTCTGCCCACGGTGGCTTTGCTCAGTCCCACCCAGGCAGGGCTGAAGGGACACAGGGGACGTGTCTCAGCCATGGGACAGCACTCCTGGGTCCCCCCACGGGGGGAGGACACCTCAGTGACCCCCAGGATGTGGGTGCTGGCACCGGGAAGTGCCAATGCCACCATCCATGTCCCAATCCGTGTCCCACCCAGGGGATCGGGGGCTTCCAGGGAAGGACCAGCTCCCTGCAGGGGGGCACAGCACCCATGGGTGCTCCCCTCCACCCACGGGACCCGTCAGTGTCCCCAGGGCGGGTCCAGCACCGTCACAGGTGGATTTGTCCCCCCCCGCCCCGGCCCCTCTTTGCCTCCCTAATGGCATCGCCTGCCCTTGAATTTGCATACGAGGCTTAAAATATAATTAATTTCTGGCAGCGGGCAGAGCCCGCACGAGGTTAATCCCTTTAGATTCGCGAGCCTTATCTCGCTGGAGTGTTTATCGAGTTCGGCTTAATGGGGAAGGGAGAGGGAGGAAAAGTCGGCGGCACTTATCTGGAGAGCTGCGGCTCCCCCGGGCACCGGCTCAGCAAACAAAACCCGGCAAAACACAAACCGCCAGCGGGATCCTCCCCGCACCGCCCAGCCCTGCCCCGATGGAGCCTCGGGGTTTGTGGGGAGGGCGCACAGCCCCAGATCTGCGCTGTGGCAGCGCCATGGGGGGGTCCTGCAGCCCGGAGCCCCCCGGGGACTCACGTGTAGAGCGGCTGTAGCTGCAGGTGCGACGTCTTCTGTGGTGCCTGGTACCCGTAGGAGTCAAAGCCGCCGATGAAATCAACTGGGGAGAGCCGGGAGAGCAGCGGGGTGAGCTGGGGAGGGCAGCAGGGAGATTCCCGGGGCACCCGTGGGATGGGGAATATCCCGAGCTGCGGCTGCATCCCAGCAAAATGCAGCACCCCAGGGAAATGCAACCCTCAGTGGAATCCTCAGAGCCCCTGGCAGGGCCTAAAGGGGCTCCAGGAGAGCTGCAGAGGGACTGGGGACAAGGCCTGCAGGGACAGGACACAGGGAATGGCTTCCCAGTGCCAGAGGGCAGGGCTGGATGGGAGATTGGGAACTGGGAATTGTTCCCTGGGAGGGTGGGCAGGGGCTGGGCTGGAATTGCCAGAGCAGCTGTGGCTGCCCCTGGATCCCTGGCAGTGCCCAAGTCCAGGATGGACATTGGGGCTGGGAGCACCTGGGACAGTGGGAGGTGTCCCTGGGACAGTGGGAGGTGTCCCTGCCAGGGCTGGGGTGGGATGGGATTTAAGGCCCCTTCCCAGCCAACCCATTCCAGGATTCTGCCATCCTGAGTCACCATCATCCCAGGGAATCCCGGTGCTGCATTCCCCCATGGAGGCGTCCCAGGGGAATAAATCAGAACCACAAACTGGAAGTGACCCCTGACAGTCACCAGTCCAAGCTCCCCACTCAAGCAGGGTCCCCCAGGGCACTCGGAATTTTATCCAGCCAGCTTAGGGATACCTCCAGGGAAGGAGACTCCGCAGGCTCTCTGGGCAGCCTGAAATGGAGCATCCAGGGAGGGGCAGCAGCATCCCCGGCCAGGGATTCACCCCGGGTAACAGCGGCCGTGATCGTGGCAGCATCCCGGGAAAACCCCGGCGAGAAACGGAGAGAAGGTGCCGGAGAAAATTCTGCGATCCCGACGGTTCCCTCCTCCTTCCCCTTCCCCTTCTCCTTCTCCTTCTCCTTCCCCTTCTCCTTCTCCTTCTTTCTCCTTCTCTTCCCCCTTCTCCATCCCAGCGGAGCCTCTGGACGGAGAGGGTGGAATTCCCTCCCACTGTCCGCGGAACGGGCATTTAAGGAGAATTATGGGGGAATTATCTCTCGTTTGAGGCTGTCACCTCGGGGCATTGCAGGCACGAGAGATCAGCTCTTACTGCTTAGATTTCCAGCCTGGAGGCTCATCCCGCTCCGAGCCCATTCCCGGGGGGATCCCGGTGTCAGAGGCAGCTCTGGGTGGCTGGGGGTGCCCTGGGGGTACCCTTGGGGGTGCCCTGGGGGGCTCTAGGGTGCCCTGGGCAGGTGCAGATTCCCCGGGTGGCTGCGGGTACCCATCTCCTCCCAAACCATCCCGTGTTTCCCCAGACCTGACCCCTCTCCCCGGCACAGCCAGCACAGGGACGGGCTCCGGGTGCAGCCAGGCTGGGAAATCCAACATTTCCAGGATCCCCAGCACCACCCAACTCCTCAAACCCAACAGAACCCCGCACTGGGGTGGGTCATCCGTGGGAGCCCCAGAGCTGAGAGCTCCAGGGAGAGCCCCCCTCTCCTGGAATATTTCCCTTCCTGACTTAATATTCCGCCAGCTCTCGATTTTGACTCCATCCATCCATTTCCAAATCTAATAAGATATTCCATTAAAAAGACGCATTTGCATCCCGGGCTGAGGCAGCATTAATATTAAAAGTGTGTTGGATGCGGGAGTTGGTGGGATTGCAAACACTCCCCGGGGCCGCCGGGGCTGGATAAACCCTTTTGGAAAGGAGCTGCTCCCGCAGGCAGTGGCCAATTCCACAGGGAGATGGTTTTTCCATGGGAAAGGAGGGAAAACACGGGGAGCTGCATCCCCAGACTCGGCTGGGACCACCTGTGGGTCCGTGGCATGGGTGGGATGCTGATCCCAGTGCCGATCCCGATGCTGATCCCGGTGCTGACCCCAGGGAAGGAGCACACCCGGGTGCTCGTGGCACAGCCCTGCTGGGATCTGCCAGCTGGTGGGAATTAATTAATGGCAGAAGAGCTTTTAATGCACTTGGACAGCCACAGCCTCGACCACCTGGTTAATTGGGGCCGGGGCTCTCCCCGAGGGGTGTTTGCAGGGATCGGGGTCGGATCACAAAGGGCAACACAGGCTGGATAAGAGCTGGGCTTCACTTTGCCTGAAGTGCTGGTTTTCCCCCTGTTTTGGGGTGAAAGTCTGGCAGTGGGGAGGCTGTGGGGACACAGCCCGGGGGACACAGTGACCCCAGGCCGCTGTGGCTGTCAAGGGGGGAGGCAGGTGACAACTGCCCCATCACAGCCCAGCACTTCTGCCTCACCAGAGATGGGAAAATGGGGCAAAAACCCAAATAAAAAGATTTCTTCAGCTGCCTGGGACCCGGGCATTGCTTCCCCAGACCCCACCCCGCTCAGGGTGGCATCAGCCGAGGACACTGTGCCCCCTGTCACCCCCAGGCAAGGCACTTACAGCTGTCCTCCTCCTCCAGGAACACTTTGCTGACGTAGCAGGCGTAGACAAAGCCGAAGAGCTGGGAAAAAACAGGGGCAGGGAGAGGTTGGTTATGGGGTGATGGGCAGCACAACCAGCATGGGGGCACGGCCGGGGGGCTGGGAGTGAATTTGGGGCACTGGGAGTGAACTGGGGGTGAACTGGGGGCACTGGGGTGTGAACTGGGAGCACTGGGAGTGAACTGGGGGCACTGGGAGCAGCCAGAGCCCAACCCGGTGCAGTTTGGGGTGCAGCAGGGTTGGGTTGGGTGGATTCAGCTGCACAAGGAGGGGGCCCCAAGGGGGCCGGGGCTGACACCCCACAGGGGGTGCTGAGCCCCACACAGTGCTGGGACCCGCTCTGGGGACTCCAATTCCCCTTCCAGCTCTATTTTAGGGCGCTCTGCCTCCCGGTGTGTCTCATTCCCACCTCCCCAAGGAGGTGACAGTCACCGAGCACGGGGGACACTCCCTCCCAGCACAGGCAGCACATTCCAGCGGCTCATTCCCAGTGAGTGATTCCTCCATCCCTGCAGCGTCCAGCCCTCGAGCTGACGAGTTTTGGGGTGGGCAGCACCCTGGGGTGCAGGCAGGGCTGTGCCTGCTCCTCTCTGGGTGACAGAAATGTGTGACGGGGGCACCTCCAGCGGGACCAGGACAGTCCCCTCCCCAGGGGGAGGGAGGAGCGGCGGGAGCGGCGCCCTTACCGCCAGGAAGATCTGCGTGGCGCTGCTCACCACCTCGATGTACTGGTAGTCGAGCAGGCAGCCGCTGACCGTGATGACGTGGTGGTCCTCGGGCGCCAGGTTGGAGTTGAGCACCGGCGTCACCAGGCAGCCCGGGCCGTTCTCCATCCACCACGAGCGGTGCAGTGAGGTATTGAAGGTCATGATGAAGTCTCGGTCCTGCAGGAGGAGGAGGCACAGGCCCGAGGCTCTTTGAGGGAGGGTTGGACGGAAAATGGGTTTTGCCAAGCCAAGGATGCCCCGTGATCAGAGCAGGGCATCTCCCTGACCCCCAGCCTGCAGCCCACGGGGTTTGGGGCTTCCTCCCCTGCTGGTGGTGTGGACATCTGGTCACCCAGGTGACGCCCAGGTGACAGGATGAGTGTTGTGGGCCTGAGAGATTTCAGCCTGCTGGCAGCTGCTGACTTTTTCCCAGGGAAAACTTTCTCAAGAAAGCTTCTTCTCAAAACAACCTTGGTGAACAACTCTCCTTTCTGCAAACAATCTCTCTCCAGGTGGTGTTTTGCTGTTTCTGGTTTAACCCATGGGATTAGAGAGGTGTCGTGCCTATTCACCAATCATGGTAAGTGTGTATGGGAACACCTTATAAAAGGTAGCAAACATTTAGGAAAAAAAGGTGCCTTCTTTTTCTATACTTTTTGCCTTGTGAAATATTTGGAGTCTTTTGTGTCCTACAGGGACAGGTCATCACCCAGGTGATGCCCAGGTGACAGGATGGATGTCACCATCCAGGTGATGGCCAGGTGACAGGGTGGGTGTCACAGAGCGGCCACCAGAGCAGCAGGGAAGCAGCTGTTGGTGATGGTGCCTCCTGCCATCCCAGGGGTGGGACCATGGCAGCACCCCATCAGCTGTTCCAGGGATGCAGGGCAGCCCCTGCTGCCTCCCCTGGGCTTTTGGGGTGCCATCCCCTCATCCCATCCCCAGGGAGCCCTGCAGTGTCCCCCTGACACGTGTCCCCTCCTTGTCAGCCCCTCCCAAGCCTGGGTGCTCTGCCTGTGTCCCCTCCAGCAGCTGTGGGGTGACCTTGGGCAGGCAGGAGTGCCCTGCAAGGGTGGGGGGAATCCTCAGCCCCTGCCTGCCCCTTTCCACCCCATCAGAGCCCCCCATGTCCCCTGGCTGAGCCCCCACCCCACGGGAGCCCCCCCGCCCCTCGGTGCCCGCCCCCGGCGCTCGGCTGTGCCGGGGCTGAGCATCCCCCGCAGGAAATCACCAATCTGGGATTAGAAGATTTTTACTGCTGGGGGCGGCCAAAACCCCGGAAGGGAGCGAGTGTGGGTCCGGGTTTGTGGGGCTGGAGGATGTGCTGAGGCGCAGGGGAGGGGACGAGGGGGGGCTGTGCCACCGCGGCGTGACGGGCCCGGGGATTTCCACCGAAAACCCGCGGCGGGAGGGAATCCTCCCCCTCCCCTCATCCTGCACGCTCCGGGAGAGCCTCGAATGAGCTGGGAAGGTGTTCCCAGCCATGGAACACCCCCGGGAGGCTTTTCCCTGCTCGGGGCAGCACGGAGAGAGCGGAGCTGGCTGTCCCCAGCCCCCCGTGATGTCCCAGAGCCGGGGCAGGGACCCCCAGCTCGGCACAGGGCCCCCCACCCTGGGCTGAGGGTGCTCAGAGCTCCCGGTGCTGCCCCAGCCCTGCGGGAAGTTTTGCTCTTTTTCGTGTAAAATCTGTCGTTTAGCAGCCCAGGGAGTGGTGAAGGCACAGCCCCACTCACACCCTCACTTCCCAAAGCCGGGAATGCCGTCCAGCCAGGCTGGGAGCCCCAGAAGACCCGGGAAAACTGGGAATGTACAGCGGGGGGATCTCCTCGTCCCACCCGCTGCCCTCCCCATCCCTCCAGAAACTCTGCCCCGAACTTTCCGGCCATTGCTCATCCCTGTTCCCGGCGTTCCGCCGCTCCTTTATCCCCTCAGCGGCGATAAAGGAAATTAATGTTGGGTTAGGAAACGGCTGCTCTCTGCCAGTCTGTCCTGGACTGTCAGTGTGTCCATCCCACGGGAATTCAGTGCTCTGGGGGGGAACCCGGGCATCCGGGCGGGGCTGGGGGGCACCCACGGGCTTGGGGGGACACTTCTGGGGGACAAGGAAGGGGAGGAGGAGGAGGAAGGGCGGGCCAGCGGGGAGGACGGAGGGAAGGAGGAAGAGGAGGAAGGTGGGGGCGTTACCTGTGACAAGCGCCCGACCTCCAGGTAGAAGCAGATGATGAAGGCGTTCCAGCCGACCCACAGCACCAACCACACGGCGTACTGCGGGAGGAGACAGCTCAGGGCACGGCCAGCCCCGCCCGGCCCCGCTCCACCCGCTGCATCCACAGGGATCCGCGGCATCGTGGAATCACAAAACCACAGCACGGTTTGGGGTGCAAGGGACCTCAAAGCTCATCCCGTCCCACCCACGGGCAGGGACACCTCCCACTGTCCCTGTCCAGCCTGGCCTTGGGCACTGCCAGGGATGGAGCAACCACAACTTCCCTGTTCCCAGGGATGCAGGATGGACCCGGGGCTGACCCCCCACCCCGGGGCGGTACCTACCATCATGAGGTATCTGGATCTGTACTGGATCGTCCCAAAAATACCCAAAATCACGGCCATGATGTGTAAGAAATTCGCCAGGATCGGGGCCCACTGGTATCCCAGGAAATCAAAGATCTGCCTCTCCAGCGCTGCCACCTGGAACAGAGCAGGGGAGGGATCAGGGATCAGGGGTCAGGGACCACGGCGGCTCCCGAGGTGCTGAAGGCAAGGAGCAGCTGGAAATCGCTGGGAGTTCCATGGATAATTGTGGGAACTGACTGTGGGCCTGGTATTTCTGATCAATCTGAGAGATTTCAGCCTGCTGGCAGCTGCTGACTTTTCCCCAAGGAAAACTTTCTCAAGAAAGTTTCTTCTCAAAACAACCTTGGCGAACAACTCTCCTTTCTCCAGACAACCTTTCTCCAGGTGGTGTTTTGCTGTTTCTCTGGTTTAACCCACGGGATCAGAGAGGTGTCGTTCCTATTCACCAACAATGATAAGTATGGGAACACCCTATAAAAGGTAGCAAAAATTAGACAATAAAAGCCTTTTCTCTGTGCTCTTTGCCTTCTGAAATATTTGGAGTCTTTCGTGTCTTACAGCAACAACTGCCCGTCCATGTATCGTTAGGATTCGGGACGGCTCAAATAACGACACGTGTAAACTCCGGTTTCTTTGGAGGGCGTTAGAGCAAGAAGTTTACTGAAAGACAGACTCTTTCATACAGTGTTTTGGCACAATGGATTTGACTGGTCATTTGGAACAACACCTCTAGATTGTTTCTTACAAGTAAACAAGAACCAGGCAAAGCCACCACCTGCAAACAGCGTTTTACTTTCCAAGGGTTGTTTTGATTTCTCCTTACGACTTCCCAGGCCAGAGTGAGAGAGCACCAAGTCCCCACAGGCTCTGCTGCTGCCTGAAGCCTAAAAATCCGTGTTCTGAGCACTCATTTCCCACAGATAACAGGTTGCAGCAGGCTGGAATGTCCCTGTGATGCCCCTGCAGGACAGGGGTTACTGGGGACGTTTGGAGCTAAAAGGCGAATGCAAGGAGCTGTAACCCCACACCACCCTCTGTGCCTCAGCTCCCCCATCACCCAGAGCTCGAGCATTGCTGGAGACCCGTCCTGGAGGGTGATTTATGATGGGAAAACCTCCAGCTCCTGTACTTTGATCCCCTGCCCATCCCCGTGGATCCTTGGGGCTCTGATCTCCGTTATCATTTGTAATCCACACACGAGGTGGATAAATCCCCCCACAGGGCCGGCAGCTGGGGGGATCTGTCCCCGATCCCAGCACTTATTTATGGCTCCGTGCTGCCAGCTCGGCTCCATTACTCTTAATTACAGGATTAGCTCCGAGGAGGGGCGAGCAAAGGCGAGGTGGGAGCTCTGGAATGTTCAGAGACGGGTTTAGGTTAAAAAATGGGGATTTTGGATGAGGCCATTGTTTTTTGGAGACCTTTTAAGGAAGTTCTAGGAAACTTGAGGGTGCTAGGACACCAGAAGGTGCAGGGACAGGTCAGCAGCAGCCTGGAAAACCCAAATTTCATCCCATTTGTCTTACTCAGCCCTGTCCTGTCACTCTTTGAGGTGCTCCAGACTCACCCTGAGAGCTCCAGGGGCCCCCAGTCCTCCCCACAGCACCATTCCCCCCCGAATTCCTGCTTGAAAAAGATGGAGTTTATCCTGGAAAGGAGAGAAAAAAATGGCTTTGTATCCCCCCTCCATCCACCACCAGCTCCCAAAGGGGTCTGGAATTAGGGGAGAGCCCATGGGGGTCCCAGGGAGCATCCCAGCCTGAGTCAGTGAGTCCTAATTACAGGGGGGAGTTAATGAGGTGGGAAAAGCCCTTGCCTGAGGTTTCCCCGAGGATGTGCCTCAGTTTCCCCTTCCATAAAACTCCAAATACTCATTGAATTTCCTTTGAGAGGGCTCTAATTCACACTGATTTTAGCCGAGCTCTGCCCCAGGACTGTGATATCCCATCCCTGGGATAGGATCTGCTGGATCAGCAGGACCCAGGTTTTAATTTAAAGGTGATGCAAATCCACGGAGCAGCAGCCCCTGGATCCGTGGGGCCGGGACGAGGCTGTTTGCACTGAGACTTAATTCACTTCCCTGCTATTTAAACTCTCCGAGGAAACAGCCTCTGGAAATACTCACAGCCGGGCTGTAAATCTCCTAAATTGAGGAATGTAAATAATAAATGATACAGGGAGTGTGGTGCTCGGGGTTTTATGGCCACCCATCCATCTGGGGGCTGTCGGCAGTGCGGCTCGGCGGGAGCTGGATGGGAGCTTTGGGCACCAGGGATGCTCCAGGCTGAGGGATGGGGCTGGGAAAAGCCTCTGGGGGCATCCCATGGAGCTGGAGTGAAGGGATCACACCTGTGTGGTTTCCTAATTCCGTCTGGGATGGCCTGAAAGAGGAGCCGGGGAGACCCTGCTTGAACCAAAGCCTTCTCCATCCCAGGGGCAAAATTAGGGATAACCCCCCCAGATTCCAGAGGCAGAGTCAGGGATGAACCCCCCAGATTCCCCCTGGATGATCAGGGGCTGCTAATTGTACCACAAAGCTCTGCTGGAGCCGCCCCAGCAGGCCCAACACTGCTCCGTGGGTGCGTTATTCCAGCTTTTTCCCTCTGTGGGAAGAGCAGACCTTGGATTTCCCTTCCTCGTGGGATGCAACTTAACGTTCAGAGACAAGCGGAGAGAGCACAGAGGCAGCGTGGCTGCAGCTCCTGGGCTGTCACTGCCTGCCAAGGGCATCCCAAGGGCATCCCAAGGGCATCCCAAGGACATCCCAAGGACATCCCAAGGGCATTCCAAGGCCACCCCCACGCATTTCACGAGTGGGGAAACTGAGGCACGACCTCCAGCGGGGAGAGCCCAGCTCTGGTGACCCTGCACAGGGAACTGCGGGGCTGAACGAGCACCCTCAGCCCAGTGCTGCTCCTCAGGCTGGTCCAGCCCCCGGAGCATCATCCCGGCTCCTCCGGGGACAAAATGTCCCTGGGAGTGGCCTCCAGGACCCGCGGCCCCTCAGTGACAGCAGCCCTGGCTCCGGGCTCAGGGTCACCCCAGGCACGGCTCCCCAGGAAACTTCCCAGCAGCATCCAACAGCCCCAAAATTGTTTGGTGGGGCTCAGGGCATCCTCCCCAGGCTGCCCTGCTCCCGGAACGGGAATTCCCGCTGCTCCCCGCACCCCCAGCCCCGCACCCACGCCGCCCTCCCCTCCCAGCTCCAGCAGCCGGGATGCCAACGCCATCCCACTGCTAATTAAGATAAACCTGCGGCTGATCAATGCAACCAGTTTTAGGGCTCCCTCTTAATTAAACACTCCCGAGTCCATCGATTGGCCCCAAAAGTTCTCTGTGCAGCAGATCACAGCCATTAGCTGGGGGCGGGCTCGGATCCCGCCCAGCCCCGCGCTGCCCGCAGGGATTCTGTGTTCACCGGGAAAGGGAAGCAGGAGAGCCCGGGCTTCATCAGGGGCTGAGGGCAGGACAGTGCCAGGAGGGGACACGCGTGGGGACACCAGCTGGGGGGCTCAGCTGGGGCTCGGGGAGATGGCACCAGGGAGGTGCTGGAGGAAAATGGGATTTTTCCAGCGTGCTGCCGCCAAATTTCAGAGGGAAGGAGTTCCTCTGTCCCTGAATCACCCGTTGGTTTCGGCACCCTCACCTTCCTCAGGCCCATCCCATCACTCCAAGTTTTCCCAGTCCTTAATCCCCGTGAGGAGGATGGGAGAGATGGATCCTGCTCTGGCTGTGCCGGGAGGATTGCACCGACACCAGGGAGCGCCTGAGAAACTGAGCTGGGAAATCTGAGTGCAGCCAAGGCGGGGAGTGCTGGATGGACATCCCAGACCTTGGACACCAGGAACCTTCCTGCCCTGCAGCTCCACTGCCCCTGGAACCAGAGAATCCAAGGATGGGTTGGGTGGGAAGGGACCCCTGAGGCCTGTCCCATTCCCATGGCAGGGACACCTCCCACTGTCCCAATGTCCAGCCTGGCCTTGGGCACTGCCAGGGATCCAGGGGCAGCCACAGCTGCTCTGGCAATTCCAGCCCAGCCCCTGCCCACCCTCGCAGGGAACAATTCCCAGTTCCCAATCTCCCATCCAGCCCTGCCCTCTGGCACTGGGAAGCCATTCCCTGTGTCCTGTCCCTGCAGGCCTTGTCCCCAGTCCCTCTGCAGCTCTCCTGGAGCCCCTTTAGGCCCTGCCAGGGGCTCGCAGCTCTCCCTGAAGCCTTCTCTCTCTTCCTGGAGCAGTCAGGATCCCAGAGCTGGCACCGGGAAGGATCCTGGAGTGGGCAGGACGCTGCTCCTGGCTACCTGCTGCTCTCCATGCCCGCAGCAGCATCTGCACCTCGGGCTGAGCTCTGCGCTCCCCCCGCGCCCTCCCCTCGGCTCCGGGCTGGGCTCCTGACCCCCCGATGGGTCATTATCCTGCAGCCGGGTGATTTCCTCCCGCACACCATATGCCCGAGGCTCGCCGGGGATTTAACTTTTCATTTCGCTGCGTTTTGAAGAGATTTGGCCGTTTCCATCCCCCGCGTGCCGTGGCTGAGGACGCTGCGAGAGCATCGCTCTCCCCAGCCCTGAACCGCCGCCACCTCTGCGAGTTTTGGCCCCCCAGAAATATCGGGGTTCGGAGAGGAACCCCCCAGGGCAGTGCCTGGCAGGACAGCGGGATGCCCGATCCGTAAGGAATGTTCCCCACGGCCCCGGGGCTGGTGGAGCATCCCCGGAGCTCCGGCCACCTCCCGCCCCAGCCCGGGGACAGCCGCACGGGCTCCCACCCCAAATGCTCCAGGATCCCAAATCCTAACCCCTTGCAGTCCCCCCAGCTTCTCTTTTTGGGGCAGTTTA
This sequence comes from Sinosuthora webbiana, assembly GCA_013397395.1. Lineage (NCBI taxonomy): Eukaryota > Metazoa > Chordata > Aves > Passeriformes > Sylviidae > Sinosuthora > Sinosuthora webbiana. The sequence continues at coordinate 135,870 of VXBN01011670.1, forward strand.
AGGCATTTTGGCTCTGCCAACGCCCTCCCTGGCTCAGGGGAGCCCCAGGAGCGGCTCCACCCCGCAGCCCGAGCCCCGGGAAGGGGAATCGGCCGCGATTTCAATGAGAGCAGAGCACGGTTGGCCATTAAGGAGGTGCAAACACCGCTGTGAACCCAGGGACTTCAGTTAATGACTTGGAAACAACTTCCTGACCTACTTCCATCTGCAAAAAAGCTTCATAAAATCGCAGACGGAAAGAAATTAAAGGCGCCGGGGCCTCAATCGCTCTCCAGCATCGGGTGGGGACGAGCAGGATGCGGGCCCAGCTGGGGAGAGGCCCCGATGCAGGAACAAAACCACGGCAGGAGCAAAAATGGGGTGAAAGAGGCCCAAATCGGGCCCTCCCCCGGCTGGGACAATCCCCCGTGGACGCCGCAGGTTTTGGGGGGCTCCTGGTGGCTGCACAGCCCCTTTGAACCCCCCGAGTGGGAGCTCCCAACTCGTGTCCGACCATCCCAGGCCCCCGGGGTCGGGATGTGGCACTGGGGACACTCGGGGCACGCAGGGTCCCCCAGCACCCACGGCCCACCCCCCGGCCCTCCCTGCTCTCTCCCACCCGACCCCCCCAGCCCTTTCCCGGTTATTTATTTCATTTCCCCGCATCCGGCGGCGTTGCCATGGGAACGCAGCCCCGGCTGGATGCGCCTGTCTGGGCGCTGCTCCCCGGGATCCCCACGGAATCCGCCCCATGGGATCACCCCTGGGGGCGTCCCCACCCCTGGGACCCCCCCGGGGAGCCCAGGGTGCCACCCCTTGGGTGCCCTCCGAGCCCTGCTCCCTCATCCGTGCTCCGCCCATCCCTGAGGGTTCCATCAGGGAGGGCTGGGAAATGCACCCTTGGGGTGGCTAATGGCTATTATTATTATTATTATTATTATTATTATTTCCATAAATGTAGTGGATCAAACCTGGCCCCTCCTGTTCTGGCTCCATCACCGGAAAGGGAAACTGAGGCACGGCACAGACAGCCCCCTCACCCCCCCAACCCTTCACGGTGCTCTGAGGTGCTGGGAACGCTGAAATCCAGGGAATTCGGTGTTCCCACGATGATTCTCACCTCAGGAGGAGGCTCCTCCTCATTTACACCCCTAAAACAAAGCCCTGAGCCCCACCAGCTCCCAAACCCTGCGTTTTGGGTGCATTTGGCTCCAATATCCCCATACAGAATTTTCCCCGGGAATACTGATTGTTTTTTCTTTTTTCTTTTTTTCCCTGAAAACACCCCAAATTCCCGATTTCCCCAGGAGCAGGCTGGTCTAACTGATTTACCTCCCATAAAATCTCTCCTTAACTCCGACACGATATTGCATTTATATTTTACCGAGCCCTAACGCAGCTCCTGTTGGCAGCATCCCACGGGCGCTGCCGTGAGATTCCCTTTCCCCCTCCTGCCTCCCAGCCGGGAAAGTTTTCCACGCCGAGGGAAAGGCGAGGCGATCGAAGCGGCTCAATTCCCCGCCCGCCCATCACCGCGCTGGGTGTTCCCGCGGGGAGCTGCTCCATCCCCTCGGGAATCGCTGCTGCTCCCGCAGGAGGGAGCCGGGATGATCCCGTCAATCCCGGGCGGGTGCTCAGCATCCCCCGGCAGCGTCACCTTGCAGTGACCTTGGCAAGCCCTGGTGGGGGGACACGGGGTGGTGGCACTTGTGGGAGGGGGTGACAGGGTGACAGGAGTGTCCCCAGAGAGGGGGATGTGCACAGGAACAGGGCGGGGATCTCTGGGGTGGTCAGAGAGGCTGCTGTCCTCTCAGAGCCATCCATCCCATGCCATCCCATCCATCCCATGCCATCCCGAGCCATCCATCCCATCCCAGCCATCCCATTGTATCCCATTGTATCCCATACCACCCATCCATTCCCAGTCCCATTCCATTCTACCCATTCTATGCATCCCACACTTCCCATCCCATCTATTCCCAATCCCATCCCATGCATCCCATGCATCCCATCCCATTGCATCCCATTGTATCCCATACAACCCATCCATTCCCAATCCCATTTATGCCAATCCCATCCCACCCCACAGCAAATAAATCCCTGTCCTGTTCCAACGTGGATCCCCAAGCCCCAGCTCAGCCTTGAAGGAATTTGCCCTCCCCAGGGACATCAGCCCCCAAACCAACAGGTCAGCAAAGAAAATCGGGATTAATCCAGGACCTCAATCAGGCATCCCATTGGAGACTCCCAGCAGAGGCCACTGAGAGGTGGAGCATTGGTTAAAAACAAGGGAAAATCCCTAAAAACACCACAAGCAAACGGGGAATCGCTCAGGGCTGAAACGTGGGGGATCTTGGGCTTTAATCTGTGGGTTTGGGGGTGGAATGTGGGGAAATGTGGGTTTGAACCCGGCAGATCTTGGGCCTAGGTGTGAGGAAACTTGAACTTAAATTTGGAAATTTGGGCTTAAATTTGGGGAATCGCTGGCTGAGATCTGGGGGAGCTGGGGCTTAATTTTAGGATCCAAGATTTAGAACATCTTGTGCTTTAATCTGGATTTGGGGTTTGGATTTGGGGATCTTGGTCTTAGATGTGGTGGGTATGGGGTTTACATTTTGGGGGATTTCGTGCTTAAATAAGGGAGATCTTGGGGTTAAATTTGGCGGGGTTTGTGCTTAAATTAGAGAGATTTTTGCCTTAAATTTGGGGGATTTTGTCCTAAAATTTGCGAACCTTGGGTTTAACTCTGGGGCACTGCACAGACTGAATGAGATGGGAAACCAGGAGAGCTGTGGGGAGCCTGACTCCCCAGATCACAAATTCTGGGAATGAGACACAGACAAAGGCTGGTGCTGGGCAGGGGAGGGGAGCGGACAGGGAAAAGCAAAGGGACGGGACAAAATCTGCTCCAAAAATCGTCCAAAGCCCGCCAGGGTGGGACGGGATGGATGCCGGAGGAGACGCCCCCAGCAGCCCGCGGTGGACAAGGATTAAGCCGCAGGCAATTTCCATGCTAATTCTCCCGGTTCCCTCCTTCATCCCCACATCTGGGAGAAGCCAGAGGTATTTTTCCCCAAATCTCAACCGGTGCCTCAAAGGCACCGTTAATACAATCTGATAGAGGAGAGGAAAAAATGAATATATTATA
>VXBN01011670.1:140093-153140 GCA_013397395.1 Sinosuthora webbiana
TTTTTTTTTCTGGGATTGTTTTGGAGGAGGAGGAGGGGACGCTCCCAAGTCCCGGAGGGATGGAGGGGACATCTGGAGGTGGTCCCCGTGCGCGCCCACCCAGCGCGGCGGGGGTGGGTGTTTCCTCCTGCGTTTATCCCGGTTTTTTTTGGAGCTTTAAAAGGCGGGATCAAAGCGCGCGGGTCTGAGGGATTCGGCTGCCCGGCGAGGAAGGACCTGCCGGCGCAAATGGGATTTGTGGGATGACCCCGGTGGATTTCCCTCTCCTCGGGGGAATTCCACAGCCCAGGGCACCCACGGCTCCGGGTGAGGGGCAGCACCCCCCACTGCCCACCCCCATCCCGGGCTCAAATCCTGGGGGCTTTGGGGCTGGAATTTGGGGATCTTGGATCTGCTGGAGTTTTGTGCTTAAATTTGGGAGAGTTTGGATTTAAATTTGGGGGGTTTGGGGCTTAAATATGGGAGAGTTTGGGCTTAAATACGGGAAACCTTTGGTTTAAATTTGGGGGATTGGTATTTTAAATATGAGGGATCTTGGAGTTAAATATGGGAGCAACCCCCCCATGGGTGAGAATTTCTTGGAGAATTGGAGATCTGTTCTTATTTCTCCATTGAATAATGGGACCTGGAGTGTTTGGGGATCTCCTGGCTGGATGAGCATCCTGTAAGGAGAAGGTGCTGGATGCATCCAAGGCAGGGATAGAAATTCCCATGGGCTGAAGGAAAATGATCAGGGGGGTGGGAGTGGTGAGTGGCAGGGAAGGGGCTGGGATGTTTCCTGAGCCCTCAAAGAGCTTTTTGGGTTGCGAAAGTCTGCCCAGGACATCTCAGTGTCCATTGAGGAATTCAGTAACAATCCCATCAACATTTTCCCTAAAATCCCCCATCCCTGTCACTGCTCCCCTGGCACTGGGGCTGTGACCCAGGCAGGATCCCACAGGACCAGAGCACCCAACTGTTCCCACCACCCATCCACCCCCATCCCAGGGCTTTCCGAACTACGGGAGCTGGGGAGGCAAATCCCAAAGGGATGTGCCATCCTGATAAAACAGGAATATTTGGAGTCACTCCTTCAGCAAATGAGCCAGTGCTGCTGATCCCGATGATCCCCCTGCTGTTGATCACAACAGTCTCTCTGCTGTCGATCCCAACAACCCCTTCACTGCTGATCCCAATGATCCCTTTGCTGTTGATCCCAGTTATCCCTCTGCTGTATATCCCAATTATCCCTCTGCTGTAGATCCCAATGATCCCTTTGCTGCTGATCCCAGTGATCCCTCTGCTGTATATCCCAGTGATCACTCTGTAGATCCCAATGACCCATTTGCTGTATATCCCAATTATCCCTCTGCTGTAGATCCCAATGATCCCTTCACTGTTAATCCAAATGATCCCTTTGCTGCTGATCCCGAGGATCCCTTCACTGTAGATCCCGAGGGTCCCTCTGCTGTAGATCCCAATGATCCCTCTGCTGTGGATCCCGTGATCCCTCTACTGTAGATCCCAATGATCCCTCTGCTGTAGATCCCAACTATCCCGTTGCCGTAGCCCCAGTGATCCCTCTGCAGTAGATCCCAATGATTTCTCTGCTGTAGATCCCAGGGACCCCTCTGCCATAGATCCCGTGATCCCTCTGCTGTAGATCCCAACTATCCCGTTGCCGTAGCCCCAGTGACCCCTTTGCCGTAGCTCCAGTGATCCCTCTGCAGTAGATCCCAATGATCCCTCTGCTGTAGATCCCAATGACCCTCTGCTGTAGATCCCAATGACCCTTTGCCGTAGCCCCAGTGATCCCTCCGCTGTAGATCCCGCGATCCCTCTCCCGTTTATCCCGGGCGTGTGCCGCGGCCACCAGCGCGTCATTACCCGCAGCCACCGGCGGCCGCCGGGCTCGGGAGCTCATTAGAGACTCCTTAAAGGGCCGTAAAATTTGCTTTTATTAATTGCTTCTCCCTCCTTTCATGCCCGCCGCCCGCGGGAGGCGTTTTGGGGATGGGTTTTTCCAGCCCCTTTGCTGCCTGGGGGTGGTGGATGAGCAGCTCCGGGGGATGGATCCACGCAGGGCCCGCCCGCTCCGCTCCGGTGCGTCCATAGGGACAAGGTGTGACACCGGGATGTGGTGCCAGGTGACATCCCGAGCCCTGCAGCAGTCCCCTGGGATGTGAGCCCACCCCCCTGGCATCAGGGCCAGCCCCACGCTGGGAAATGGGGATTTTCCACCCTAAACCGGTTTTCCTGCTGTAACCGCATGGGATGGCTTTGCCAGCTGGGTGATGGGTGCTGTCCCACCCCATCCCCCTCATGGGTACACCCACGGCAGGGATGAGGTTTTCCATAGGAAAATATTTAGGGAAAACCCAAAACCCAAGGGCTGGACATAGGGCTGGGGACCCTCCCCGCGTGAGACCCGCTGTGACAAGGACATGGGAATGATGCTCCCACCACCCCTTGGGGTGTCGCCAGCCATGGGAAATGGGGTTCTGGAGCTCCTCACGTGTCCCCTGCTCCCTGCCCTGGGACACCAAGCCCACCCTCGACCCCGCTAATGAGGGCGCTGTTAATTGCCGAGCCCTTGCCCCATGTTTAATTCAGGGCCCTTTGTTAGGGCCAGGTTTGCTTTGTCTGGGAAGTGCCACCGACCCACGGGACCCCGACCCCGACGCCACAAGGCTCCTTCTGGGGGGGAGGGGGGTGGATTGAAAATAATTAGGGCCTGGGGCTGCTGCGAGGTGGGGGATGGGGTGGTTAGCGGGGTTGGGGTCATTAGTGGGAGGAGGGGACAGGGCAGGGGGACATGGGGACAGCCCAGAGCGCCATTCCCTTGGCAGGAGCCACAGGGGGACCCCAGGAGGTGGTGGGGGCATCAGTCCTGTGTCCAGGCCGTGGGTGTTGCTGGGCTGGGACTGGCCCCCACATTTTGAGGTGGAAATCCTCGTTGTTGCTGCTGGTGCACACAAAAGAGGGGATGGATGGTTTGAGGCCTGTGGGTGCCAAAGTTGGGGCAGCACCGTGTGCTGGATGGATGATGGAGAGGCCCTGCACCAATGGAGCATAAAGCAGCCCCAAATGGGTCCCTAAATACAGCTCTTGAGACCCAGCAGAGCCCCAGATAGACACCCCAAAGTCACCCCAAATTCCCCAGACACCCTCAGCTCCCGGTGGTGCTGGGCCAGGGTCAGAGCCAGGATCAGAGCCAGGCTGGGCTCAGGGGGCAGCAGCCTGGAATCCAGGGGGGATGCAGCCCTAGGAGGGTTGGGATTGGGACAGGGGTGTCCTCATCCCCAGAGGGATTGGGGGACCTGCACCTCTCCACAGGCCAGCACCACACAGCTGCCCAGCTTTGGTAGGGGGGAAAGGATTAAAAACATAAAAATAAAACTTTTAATAACCCACCGTCGTTCCTTGGTCACACAGCACCAGGCTGTGCTGCCAAATGGGATCCCTGGGGGAGCCATGGAACCCCAGACACGAGGCACATTCCCAGGAGGGAATGAAACAGGGAATAAAACAGTGTCCCTGCAATTCCCACGGCTCCAGGCTCTGCCCTGTGCCCCTCCCAGGGGGATGGGGGGACATCCCTGGTGTCCCCCAGGAGCACAGGGTGACCACAGGCAGTGGCCGAGCTGGGAGCTGGAGGGGACTGAGGCACAGCCAGGGTGGGCACAGGGACCCTGGGGACATGCCTGGTGGCTACCACACAGCATCGTTCCCAGGATGTCCCCAGGATGTCCCCACCCCAGCTGGGCTGTGGCACCCACGGCCCCATCACCCACTCAATGGTCACGGGATACCACTACCCACCCACAGGTGCCACCCTCCGGTGCCATCCCCCCGTGTCACCTCCAGCCCCGGGCCCCCTCAGCCCCTCCGGCTGCTCTGTGACCCCCCGAGCTGTCCCCACACGGCCACGGGGACCCTGTGCCACCCCAGTGCCACCCCAGTGCCCCCCGCGGCCGTCACGGGGCCCTGGCGGAGGCCCCAGCCCCGAGCCGAGGGCAGGCGGTGCCGGGGGCTGCAGAAACGGGCCGGGGGAGGACGGAGCCGCCCGGGATCCCGGCAGCTGCCGGCGGGAACTGGGGCTGGGAGGGGCGGCAGGGGAGGGGACAGCAGGGGACAGGAGCTGAGGGGGTCCCGCAGGCACAGATGGAGGTGCCAGGTGTCCCCTGGGTGGGTGAGAGGGACGGGGCCGGTTCCTGAGCCAAAGCAGAGAAAACACAAACCTGAGCCTGCAAAGTGTTTGTGCAAAGCTGCCGGCCCCGGGACTGGCTGCTGCATGCACGGGTGGGACCTGGGTCCTTTCCAGGGGCTGGGGGACACAAATCAGGGTGGAGGGACCCAGCTGGACCCCAGAGCCATGACTGTCACCAGTCCTGAGATCCAGTGGGGTGGAGAGGAGGGGGAGAGAGCCCGGGAGGATGGGACAAGGACTCTGAGGGTGACACTTGCAGGCAGGGGCTGAGCACCACCATCAATCCGAGCTGTTCCTGCGCGGGCAGGGGTTCCCTGAGCCTCCCACGAGCTTCAGCACCCCAAGAACCCTCCAGTCCCACTCTGAGCATCCCCCGTGCTCACCCGGAGCACCCTTCACTCATCCCAAGTACCCTCTGCTCCCACCCCGAGCACCCTCCATGCTCACCTCGAGCACCCTCCTCTCTGACGCCCAGCATCCTCCATTCCCACCCCAATCGCCCTCCAGGAGCATCCCTGATTCCCACCTGAGCTCCCTCCCCTCCCCGGGGACATTTCCCCCTCGGGGCTGGTACCGAGGGGTCGCTGTGGGGTGGCCCCAGTGTACCCAGGGGGAGTGGCACCGTTCCAGTGACATTCCCACAGCTCCCTGCAGCCCCATTCCCAAACTGGGACAGCCGCTGAGGCCTCCCCTGGCCCTTTGGCTTCCCAAATCCCATCCACCAAAGGTTCCGTGTTTTCCTGCCCCAGCACGAGGCCAGGGGAGGCAAACCCGCCCTGCCCCGGCTCCTCCCGGCTCCCTGGGGGCCACATTCCCGGTGTTCCCAGGACTGGGAAAGGGCCTGGCTATCGATCCGGCCATGGGAAGAGACCAGAGTGCCCCGGAGTGCTAATTAGCCCTAATCAAGGTAATTAGCCCGAGGGCCGAGCAGCAGGGCAGCCCCGAGCTGTGTCCCGTGTGTGTGACAGCACAGCTGTGACCCAGCCGGGCACGGGGCCCTGCCCAGGGACCCCCTGTGGGCAGTGAGGGTGACCAGGTGACAGCACACAGCCAGCCCCGGCGGCTTCGCGGTGTCACTGTCACCGCCAGCCCCGGGTGCCCCAGGACCCTCAGCACCACCTCCCCCAGCACCCCCAGGGCACAGGCCCCCTCTGCCAGGACAGGGCCAGGGGGTGGCACCGGGGTGTCACCGCCTGTGACAAAGGTGGGAAACCCCCTTTGGGTGATTCCCAACCCCAGCCCAGCTCAGAGATCCCACTGGATTCACACCCGGACACCCTAAATCCACCCCACCCTCCTCATCCCTCCCTCCCTCCTTCCCAGCTCCTGCTTCCCAAACCCCCTGGAACTGCCGGGATGTGCTGAGCCCCCGGGTCCCTGCAGGCTCCAGGAGCTGATCCCTGATGGGGAACGGGGAACCACCACCCCAAGGCAGGTCCCACAGCTCCTCCCGTCCCAGCTGGAAAAATCCCTATTAAATAATGTCCCCCTGGACACATCCTCTCCCAGTGCTCCCACACAGCACTTGGGCCATCCCAAGTTTTTTCCCCCCCAGATCCCCTTCTGCCTCAGATGGGACCCAAAGGAGGGGGAAATTTTCCCCCAAGCACATGGGAGCTGTTATTAATCTTATTAAAAAGCCTCTCGGGGTTTAATGTCCTGTTTAAACACAGCCTGGGCTGCTCTCTGCCCGCTTTGCCTTCCCAGTTTTCCAGCCTGTTATGTCCGTATTTTGGAAATTGAAATAAAAAGCTGCTTTCAAATGGGGAGGAGGGCAAAGCCAGTGCCAAGGGGCCATTCTGAGCTGTTCCAGCATCCCCCAGGATTTGGGAAGATTGTTCTCTCCCCACTCAACCCCCAGCACTTCATCAGTTCCAGCCAAATTGCCCCAGCTCTGCTATCCCGGGGCATTCCAGGGGGATGAGGGATGGGATGAGGGGTGGGGAGGTTCCCACCGCCGGCACTCAGCTCATCCAGGCCCCGCAGGGACGGACACACAGCCACCTGCATCCCCCAGCGGGCGCTGGAGGGGCTGTTAAAGCATCCAGGCCGTGAGGGATTTGTGGGTTTTCCATCTCTGGGACATCCCTGGGCGATGGCTGCAGCATCCCCAGGGCTCCCCGGCCCGGGGGGAGGCGATGCCAGCAGGATCCCGTTCCCACCGTGATGTGCACTGGGATTCAAAGCCTTTCCCAGCCCTGGAGTGGGCACGAGGCTGGGAGGATGGCCTGGGAGCAGCCCCCAGCATCCTCCCAAATTCCCAACCCACCCCTGAGCCAACACTCCAAGTGGGGTCTCTATCCCAGAGGGGGATGGGGTTTCCCTCTGGGAATTGAATTCCTCCACTGGGAGTTTTGAACTGGTTGAGCCCCAATCCCTCCCTGCCCAATTTTTCATCCCCTCCAGGCCTTCCCTGGGATTTCTCTCTGGAGGAACTGAGCAGAGAGGAGCCAAGAGCTCCGCTGCAGAGGGAGAAGTGGTGGGAGCCATCGGTGCCTGGGGCAGGGAGAGCATTCCCCAGGCTCAGAACCTGTGGATCAGTAACACCATGAGGACTCCACGAGATGCTCGTGGATCCTCCAGCAGCGAATTCCCTCAGCAAACCCGACCTCTTTGCTGGAATAACAACCCAGAGCACTCAGCACCCACCAGTGCTGCCACTGTGACCTGTGTGGGGATGTCCCTGTTGTCCTCATCTTCCAAACGCGGCCCCAAGCCTGGGGCAAGCGCTGGCCAAAGGCAGCAGGGAAAGGCCAACACAGCCAGAGTTAATTTCTGGCTGTTGTCAATCACCTTCAGGGCTGAAAAAACACTTTTCTCCCCAAAACCCGTGTGCTTTGCCTCATTTCTCCTGCATTAAGGGCGGTTGGTACTGGGAATCTCTTCCACCTCCCCATCTTCAAGGGGAGGATGGTCTGAAACTAAAAGAGGAGGGATTTGGATGGGAGATTGGGCAGGAATTGTTCCCTGGGAGGGTGGGCAGGGGCTGGGCTGGAATTGCCAGAGCAGCTGTGGCTGCCCCTGGATCCCTGGCAGTGCCCAAGGCCAGGCTGGACATTGGGGCTGGGAGCACCTGGGACAGTGGGAGGTGTCCCTGGGACAGGGGGAGGTGGGATGGGATGGATGGGATTTAAGGTCCTTTCCCACCCAAGCCATTTCAGGATTCTGTGATTTTCCCTCAGAGCAGCCACAGACCCCGAGCCTCTCCAGAGGCTGTTTTGCCACATCTCCCATCCTCGGGTTCCTCTTCCCAGCCCCCTCCCCATGGCTTGGCAATGGATTTGGGCATGGGACACACACCTGCCCCATGGGCTGGCTGGGATGCACTTCCAGGGGGACTCTCCCATGTCAGGCTCTGCTCACCACCATCCCCTCATCCCACACCTTCTCTCCAGCTCACGATTTTGTTCCTTCTCTCCTTTCTGCCTTAGTCCCGAAATGAGCATCATTGATTTTTCATAGCGCTAATTTTTTTTTCCTCTAACAGAAGCCACCTGGGATTAAATCAAATTCCTTATCAGCATCCAGACATCGCTGGGGCAGCTCAGCCCCTTCCAGCAGCCAGACCTGTGAGCTCAAGAAGAACCAAGAGCCAGGTTTGGCTGGGCAGGACTCATTTCCCCACCTGCTCACAGCAGCCTTTCCTTCCTGGGCTCTGACGGCTCCGCTGTCGGGCCAGGCTGGTTTCAGTCTCATCCTCTTTATTTTCTCTACCACCCAGCCCTCTGAGACATTTATTTTCCGGTCCCCCTCGCTCCCAGCTCTGTTAAGAACCGCCATGAATGATTTAGGGAGTTCTTCAGGCGGCCTCGTTAATCCTCCTGGGCGCACATTAGCTGGTCCTGCAAATTTAGACGTACGGCGCTTTAATCGCGGTTTTAATTGCGAGCCGTGAGGCTCAGCCTTCCCAAACACGCGTCGATAAACCTTTACAGCCCTGCCTGGAATGTGGATGTGCCGGAGGATGCTCATCCTCACGGAGGTCTGGGCTGCCTGGTGCCTCTCCCCGGCCACCCACACCCTCGGTCCCCCCGGGGCTCTCGGGGTGCTCACCCGGGGACCTGGCGGGGTGGGGTGGGCTTTTCCAGCCTTTTAAAACACAATTCCCACCCTGGGGCCTGCTCTGGGTCCTCATCCCTGGTCATCCCTGGAGGATCCTCATCGCTCCGCGCCTGTGACCCCAGAGAACCGCGGGTATCACCACACCCATCCCGCCCACCCCACCGAGGGGGGATGTGGGGGGGCTCGGGGGGGTGGGGGGCTCCCCTCGCCATCCCCGCGCTCCTGCCAGCCCCCCATTTCCATGGCAACCATGCAAATGGGAGCGCTTTCCATAATCATTAGGGAGCGGAGCGGAGCAGTACAAACAGTGGCGGCAGTAGATTACAAGCCCATTATGAACAGTCGCACCTTCTGAGCGCTGGTAATTACACCTAATTGTGCATTTAATTGTGTAATTGAAAACCTCCATCCCGAGTTCAGGCCGGGCTCCTCTCCCCCGTCCCGGGCGGGGGGATGCGGCCGGGGGTCCCCGCGGTCCCCGGGCCAGCCCCGCGCCGAGCCCCCGGAGCCGGGCGAGGACAAAAGATGCCGGCAGATGTCGGGGGAGGGTGGTTCCCACCGGTGCTCCCGGTGGCGGCCGGATCCCGGGAAATCAGAGCAGGAAGGGAGGATGGAAGGGGACGGGAGGGCCTCGGAGCCCCCAGGGGCGCAGAGGGGTCCCGCTGTCACAGGGATGTCACACAGGGCTGGGGATGAAGGATCATCCTCTCCCTCCACCCATCCCTGGTTAGGCTGAACTCCTGAGCTCCTCCAGGCTTGGAGCCGGGGGTCACATTCCAGAGGCTCCCGGAGCCCTGGGCGAACCCCACGGCTCGGGGAGAGGATGGGATGGAGCCGCGGCCCCTCTCCTGCGCCCCAGCCCCGCAGGGGAGCGGGGATGCCGGGGCGGGCTTGGCGTGGCACGGAACGGCACGGCACGGCACGGCATGTCACCGCACGGCCCCGCCAGCCTGGCAGGCTCCGGCAGGCGGGAGGTGCCAACCCAGCTCTGCTTTTCCAGCCAATTAAAGGAGAAGGAGAGAAACAAAGAAGGAAAGGAGACCCCGGTGGGAAGCGGCTCCCGGCTCCACCAGCCGGAGGTGGGAGCACGGAGCGTCCCTGTCCCCACCCAGCGGCCACAGGGAGGGGCAGTGGGATCGCCGGTTTGGGATGGGGAAGGAGCCAGCGCCAGGAAAACCGTCCTGCAGCAGCGCCTGAGCGCGGCCGCGGGGCGCGGAGCGGGGTGGCCAAGCGGCATGTGACAGCAGCTGGACAGATCCGGCCTGACAGCTGCCGGCAGCGCATGTCCCGATATCCCAATGTCCCGATATTCCAGTGTCCCGGTATCCCAGTGCCCTGATGTCCCAGTGTCCTGACATCCCGATATCCCAATGTCCCGATATCCCCAGTGTCCTGATATCCTGATGTCCTGATATCCTGACATCCTGTTATCCCAATGTCCCGATATCCCGATGTCCCGTGTCACTGTCACCAGGGCTGGCACAGCCCCGGCAGCAGCACAGCTGTCCCAACACCACCAGGTGCAGAGTTAACAAATGTTGCGGCTGCCACAGCCCCGTGCCCGAGTGTCACCTCGGGTCCCCGCCCCATCCAGCCCCTCAGCAGCTCCCATTTCCCGTAAGGAAAGGGTGAACCCCACAACAGCAGCTCACGGGGATGGTTTGGTGTCTCCCAGCTGGTGGGAAAACCAGCAAAACCCCGGAGTTTTGATTTTACCCCACCTCATTACCGCGAATATCTGCTGGTGGCCCCTCCCGAGGTGGGGCAGGGCTGGTGGGTGTTTGGCAAGAGCATTTTTCCAGGGAAGAACCATAAATGGAGACAAAATCTGGCGCGTGCTGCTTGTCCCCAGGGCTGGAGTCACCCAGCACCCGCAGAACGGCCCCGCCAGTGGTGAAGGGGCTTGGAGGAGGTTTGGATGCTCCAAAGCAGCTTCCTGCGGTGTCACGGCCCAAAAACCAGTTCCCAAACTGGTTCAGGTGTGGGCTGGAGCGGGCAGCACCCTGCAGGGCCCCTCAGGGACCTTGTCCCCAAGGGGTGCCAGCTGCACCTGGGGGCCTGGAGCCTCCTCAGCATCCTGGGGGACAAGGGAGCAGGTCATGGACATTGGAAAACCAAGTGGGGTGGGAAAGGTGCCCACGAGGTGACAGTGACAGACAGAGAGCCATGGGAAGGTGCCCATGGGGTGACAGGGACACTCATGGAGCCATGGGAATGTGACAACGGGGTGACAGTGACACACGGAGCCACGTGATGGTGCCTGTGGGGTGACCGTGACACACAGGGAGCCACAGGAAGGTGCCTGGGCTGGGCAGGGAGGACCAGCCAGAGATGGTGGCATCACCTCAGGGAGGGCTGGGTGTCACCCTGCTGCTGTTTGAGGGACACCGAGGCCCAGGCTGGGCTCAGCAAAGCCGTGCCCTCCCTGGGCAGCCCTGACCATGGTCCTGCAGCCTCGGGGCACGGCCTCCAGGCAGCCCCACACACACCAGTGCCAGCCCAGCCCCCGTGATGGGCACACTGGGAGCACAGCTGACCCCACCCTCAGGACAGAGGGCCCAGGACAGGTGTCAGGGCCACCTGGGTGTGGGGACAGAGCTCCCAGTGCCATCCCCATGTCAGGTGTGAAGCAGGGATGGGCTTGGGAATCACCCTCGATCCCTGTGGCTCCATCTCAAACCTCAGCTCGGCCTGGTCCAGGTGCTGTGTCACCTCAGGGTGGCCTTGGTCACCTCAGGGGACACCTGGGTGGCACTGCCACCTCCAGTCTCCCGGGGCTGGCTCAGCACTGGGCCATGGGTGGGCACCCAGGCCCACACCCTGGGATGAGGAGCTGAGGACTGGGGACATCTCCCCGTGGCTGGGGAGGGGGGTGAAAACTGCTGCCTCCAAACCCAGGAAGGAGCTTTGGAGAGCATCCCAAAGGATGAGCTGGTTCAGCGTGAGCCTGGAGTGGGAAATGTCCCTGGTGAGGGATTGGAGCCTTTGGGGATTCCAGCAGGACACACGGGGTGAGGGTGGAGGGGACAGCCTGGCCCCAACCAGCAGCACAAAGTTCCTCTGAGTGCGAGCAGGAGCTGCTCCCCCAGCCCAGCAGCTCGCACCAATTCAGCCTTGCCCTGAAATTACCAGATTAAAATCTCTGATCTGGGATATCTCGGGGAATAATCATCAGCAAACCTGCCTGGGAGCTGAGCGGTAAAAAGGAATGTGACCAAAAGCCAGGAAACTCCTGCACACCTGGAAAAGCCGCGCTGGATTTATCCCGATTCAGGTGAGCGAAGCACCAAGCGAGACTTGGGGACAGCTGGGGTCACAGAGGCCATTCCCGCTGGGAACGGGGGGACTCCAGCCTGGGGATGACCCCGCTGTGCCTCTGCCGCCCAGGGCCGAGCTCTGCCTTCAAAGCTTCCCCATCCCCCCGGCACCCCCCGTCCAAAAGCGGGGACCCCTCCCCGCCCGCCGCCTCCTGAAGGATGAAGAATGAACAAGAGCTGGGAAGAAAGTGCCTGTCAGCAGGATGCCACCACCATCTCCAGAGGGCTCCGGAGCCCGTTTCCATCGCTGCGTCCGTCCATCCATCACCCCCCGTCCCCGGGGATACCACGAGCTGACCCCACAGATTTCAGCAGTCCCTCCCTGCTCTCCTGGCCGTGACGAGCCCGGCACGGCCGCGGGGGCAAGTTGGAGGCTGCTGATTCTCCATTAACGCACCACCCTGCCGGGATAATTAATCGCAACCTCGGCGGCGCTGGTTCGAGCAGAAACCCCCCGGATCCCCCCCGCGCTCCCTTCGCCGGCTCCTCTGGCAGAGCCTGATGAAGATTGATTCGCGGGCGGCGGCGAGCGCGGCACCGAATTGTCACGAAAGCCGACAACCCCGTTAAAATCGAGCCTCTCCTTTCTCCTTGCCGCCACATCCCGGTGTCCCCCCACCCACCGCGGGCAGGTGGGTCCCGCTCCGGAGCGGGAGAGTTTCCAAAGTGCTGGCAGCGGCTCCAAGTTTCCCTCTCGCCCCGGCTCAGGGGACCAGCACCCCGAGACACATCCGCGGAGTCACCGGAATGGAAACCGCGGGCGGGAGTGAACTCGGAGGGGAGAGATTGCAGTTGGGAACAAAGCTCACACCTGCTGGAGACGCAACCTCGGGCACTGACAGCGCAGGGAAGGGGTCTCCATCCATCTCCCCGGCCAGCGCCGGCTTGAGGCAGGAGATGAGGGTGGCACTGCCTATCTTTTAGATCAGCATTTTTTCCTTTTCTGTGGGTTTTTTTGGGTGATGGTGAGGCATCCCCGAGCTGGTCCCAACACAAGGTCACCGCCGAGGCGGCGTGGGGAGCGGTGACAGGCAGCATCTCGCACAAAGCACCCCCGGCATGCCGATGAGCCTTACCAGCTGCAGGCAGCAGAATCCCACCAGCGTGCATCGCCCGTTGCATCTCCCCATGGCTCCCCAGCCGGATCCTCGGGGCTCCCTCACCGTGGCCTCGCTCCGCCGCCGAGCTCCAGCTCCTCACCAGCCGCCCCTTGGCCACCCGGAGAGCGTCACGGGGGGCTCCAGCACCATGTCCCGCTCTCCAGCCTCCGGCCAGCCCCGCCGGCTCAGCACAGCGGCGGGCTGGGCTCGGCGCGGGGCATCGCCCCCCTTCTCCCTCCGCCCCCCGCCCCGCTACAGCCCGCTCGGGCGGCGCGGGGGCCGCGGGGCCGCGCAGCCCTGGCCGCCCATCCCCGGCCCGGCCCGGCGCGGAGCCGCCCGCTCCGCTATTGTCACCCGCACAGCCGCGCTCCGCGCCCCG
>VXBN01011671.1:0-82686 GCA_013397395.1 Sinosuthora webbiana
CTTAAGGTGTGACAAGGGTCAAACGGTCTTATAGTATAGTAATTGGTGTGGACACGGCAGCTACCTTAAACAGTTTATTAAACAACAAGTGTTTACATTCTTCCTTGTTCTGTGTGCCAATGAGAGNCCAGCACTTCTCAGAGCTGGATGGGAAACATTCATCCTTTCCAGCTCCCAGCTCTGCGTGGTGGGATGCCAATACAACAGGGTCAGGGAAAGTCAGATGTATAAATCTGTGAGAAATACTGCCTGGTTCCCTGAAATAGTTCTTTGAACTGAAAAAAGCTCTAGAATTACAAAATTGATTGGCTGCAAGAAAATTCAGGGCTTAGCATGTCAGAATCAAGTCTTTAAACAATTCTTATATATTAATATGTGGGAAAACATCAGTTTCACTGTCCAGGGAGAGCTGCTATATCTTGCTCACTGCTATTGCACCTACCTGAGGTAAAGGAACTAACAAGTTTCTGTCTAGAAAAATTGATATTGTAGTTGAGGCAATATAAATAGAAGAAATATTGAAAAAATTATTGGATCATGCCAATCTGTTAGTATGTGGAGAAAAAACAAGGCTGGACTTAGTCCCACATGACAAACGTACCTTCAAAATTCCCTACACTGGGGTCAGAAAAGCATATTGTGTCTGCTGTGGACTGATTAGTTTGTGAATTAGAACTTTCAGTGATGTGTTTGACACACAAAAGTTAGGAGTGAACAGGTAAAAGAAAACAAACCCCTATTTCATTTTAGTGAGGGCACAATTCTGCAGGAGACACAGTGCATGTGAGAGCAGAATTGGAGAAACCATGAGCCCAGTGTTCTGGTGGAAACCAAAGGTTATTTCACTTCAGCCAAATTCAGAAGCATCAATAAAGCACTGATTACAGGCATGTATTATTGCTTTTCATAAAACTGCTGAGATACAATTTACCATGAATTTTCAGGATTGTGCCTACATGCACAAGGAAAAGTATCTCTCTTTGCAAATCTTAGCTACTCTTTCTTTTCATGGACTGTTCACCAATTCATGAATTTTGTCTTTCTTGGCGTTTAATTATATTTTTACCATCTTTTCACAAAAATAAGTATAGATTATTTATCTGGCATCTTGGTTTTACACAGTCCTGTGTGGCGACTCCACACTTCTTATATATTCCTCTAGAATATCTAAGTTGTTCAAAATGGAAAAGAGATTTTAACTCTTAGGAGTGAGGAATGCAATACTATGCCAGAAAGGGCCAGGTGGCAATCTATCACCAAAAAACATAACACATCATTATGCTTTGCTGAAGTGAAGCAATCTATTATTCTGAAAATCAAATGGAAGCTGGTTTCATTTAATATTTACAGAGGCAGGTGTCGCCCTGATCTTTTTCTGCCTTCTGATGTTTGCATTTTTGTGCTGGAGTTTCTCATGGACTTTCAGGTAAACAAAGTGATTGTTTATCATCCCTCTCTTGATGGACTTCTAGTTTGACCAGTGTGGTTGGAGAGGTGGCAACCTTCATCCTCCAAACCCTGGTCATTGTCCAAAATCTATATAAACCCAAGTAAAAATTAAACCACTCTCTTTTTTGCCCTGGCGACTGACTGCGTGCGTGTCCTTCATTTTGTGTCCTCTAGTGACAGGCAGGGATACAAAGGTATAAAGGAATACATGGGTTTAAGGAATACATGTAAACTCAGTGCAGAAAACACACATATTAAATGTGTGTGCCTGAAAGGGAAACATCAAAGTGGTCTAGTTTTAAATATACACTGTATGATGTTCTCTGATTAGTCTAAACTTAACTTGAGGAAGCTTTATATTTTTCATCGTTTTCTTGTATTAATTTTCCTAAGACAGTGACAGTGTTTAATTGTAACAATCTCAACATAAAACACCCCAAACTATTCTGCTGCCTGCCAAATGTGTTTATGTTTACTTACCTCTTGAGCTTCTCTCTAAAATCTGTTCTGGGACTGGTTATGAATGAATATATTCCATACTTGCAAGAGTGGAGAAAATAGATTCTCTGATCTCTGATTTCTGTGATTAATTGATTCCTTACGGGAAAGTAAACATATTTAACACCTTTAGACTGAAAGACTCCTACAAGAATTTGCGATGTCATTATAATGGGTCAGAGAATGTACACTTAGTACTCTGTGCGCTGATGTCAAAAAACACCAGGACAAAGCAAGAGAGGGAAGATTAATCTAGGACTATCAGGTAAAGGAAGATGAACAGGTAGAAGTACCACACACCTACCTGCTTACCTTAATGGCACACTCCCACCATTCCCTTTTCCCAACAATATTTCAGAGAATGTACTCTCCACCACTTGAATACCAACAGTGACAGCAAAAAAAGCCCTCTTCTTTTCCAAAATATTTCAGGGAAAAAATGAAAATCTAACACAAAACCCTTGGTGTTTTAATAGGACCCAAATTATAACTGACCAGAAGAAAATGTTTCCTTATATACCCTTAATTAATGCAGTTAGTTTATAGAAATTTCCAGCATTTGGAATTTTACCAACATGCAATATTCAAAAAACACCAAGCAAGCTACATCTAGACATGTTTCACATACTCATTTAATAAAAAATAATTCTCTTACTTCAACAATGGTAAGCTAATGTCAAATGTATGATGTGTGAATATACATATTGCACAAGAAGTCGGACCCTACTTAGATATCTGAGGAGTGGGTGTCTAAATGCATCACCTTATACTCCCCTGCAATTTCCAGAAAAAAAAAAAAAATAGCTAAATGTCCCCCTCCTCCCCAGGGCAATTTATCACATCTAAAATGCTTATCTAGGTCAGGTGAATTGTCCTCCAAGGATGTCCACATCTCTCCATTTGCTACAAGAGGACTGAAAGTTGACCCATTAAGGCTTTTCACAGAGCTTTCAACAACTAAAGGTGACTGAGGTGAAATCCACTCTCAAAGCTTTGTACTACAGACATTTTCCTTACAGCAATGCAGATCTGAGAACAGGCATGCACTGGAATGCATCGATCACGTGCCTGGCAGCCACACTTCCAGAACTACTTTCCATGGTCCTGCTCAGCTTCACACAACCAAGCATTTTAACTGCTGAATGGAAAACAGTTTAACTGTTATTTAGTGGAACAGACTGTGATATAATGTGATCATAAAATCCTTTGCAGAAGGAAAATTCCTTATTTGTCTCTTGAATTAAAACTAATTAAAGAAAAAAAGAAACACACAAAACGAATACTTTGAATTCCATTTGGTACAATGTCCCTATTTGAGAGAATGTTTAAACAGATGTTTAATATTAGGTCTGTGCCTAAATCTCATTGAGATCAATGGGGTACAAATGCATGCTTAAATTTAGTCTTGTGTATACAGTCTTCCTGAATAGAAATTGATTCAGCATGTACTGAAGAGCTTCCCTGAACTGTAGCTGACAGATTAATTTAAATATGTTTTCAGCATCCCAGCCACAGGCACCCAAGTGGGAAAATTTAGTCAGAAGCTTTATCTTGGTATAGCTTAATGCATGTTGTTTATCACCTTACTGGTCTCACACTGTTCTTATGGAGCTGTATTTTGGGAATCTGTTGGGGTTTACATTCTCTTTTTAATAACTGTGGTCACTTTTTGCCTTCAGCCAAAGTATAAGAGGAATGACATTTATTCCAAGTGAGGGAAAATTCAACCATTTTCTCAATCACAGTTCCACTCAGCTTTCCTATTCTGAATGGAAAACACTTTGCTTTGCTTTTCTCATCCACGCTCTGAGGAGGACCACTAACTTTCTTTCTCTAGACAATCTAAGTTACTATTTTGACCTGTGAGTTATTAATTTTTATTTCATTATCTTATGGATACCAGTAGCATTCAATTATTAGGGCAATCTGTTGCTATTACCAGCTTGCCCACTTTGCATTCATCATCATGACAAACTCAAAAAAATAAGTGTACATCACTATTTATGTGTTTTACGCCCTGGATCAAGGACCCTAAATTCTGACATTATTAAAAGAGAGCAAAAGAATGGAAAATCCAGAATTTTCCTATTAGACATATTCCTCCACTAAAGAGCAATGCTCTGTGATCTACAATAACTTTTTCTGTTTCAGATACATATTCTAGAAATCCAGTGGGTTGGGTTTTTTTTAAATGTTCAATATTGAGAAATAGGCCAACTTCATAAATTTGCTGAAAAGAAGACATAAGTACTGTTAGTGTTGTTCTCATCTTTAAAAAAGATTATAAAAGAAAAATGTTCAACATAACATTCTCTATTAAATGAAAAATATAAGTCTTCTGAATATGTCACATTTAACTACTTCAGTGACAAGTCTATTTTTTATCCTAGTTATTCCCGTAAGTGATAGTGAAGCACAACCAAAATTATTCCCAAGCAGCATAACCACAATTTCTTACTAAACTTAGAAGACCAGTCAAATTAAATCTATGCCAATTCTTCAAAAGCTTCAGGCTTCAGACATTAACAAATGGTAGCAGAATCTAATGGCAAATATTCATGGAAGATGCCATAAAGTATCACTTGGGATAACTGTGAGTTATGATTTAATTTGGGAAATAAGTTCAGCAAGTGTTTGAATCCAATATAAATTCCTATGATCTGATATATGCTCCTTTTTAAGAATACATTTGAAATATTTGCATTTATTTGTATCAGAACACTGGAATTGGATTCAAAGCCAGCCAAGAGCCCTTCCAGCCTGGTCACTGAAGTTTGAATCAGAAATTCAGACTGTGACTTTTACTGGTACTGAACTCTTTAGCATAGTAAAAATCCTGAAGAAACTGAATATTCAGAGAGGGCTTTACAGATGTAAGAACTATTTAAGCTAAGTACAAGAGACAGAATCATAGTCTTTAAGGAATTATTACAAATCCATTGAAATAATACATCTAAAGTTTAAGCAGTTTTATTTATAGCATAATTTTCATTTTCAAAGCATCTTGAACCCCCAAGCTGATGCTACACCTTTGAGTACTCAGTTCACAGGATTTTACTAGCCTTATTACAGCAGTATCTCCTCTTACTGCCCTGGTAAACCCCTGGTGTTTAGCAGATCGTTTACATTTTAATTAATATTATAAAAACACTAAAATATAAGTCTTCTGAATTATTAACTGGGAAATGACATATACTGCAATATGCAGAGATCTTAAGTATTTTAATTGCGATGAAAAAAGAAAATAATATGAAAACACTACAACTATATTTTCCCAGAATATTTCTAGGGCAGGCATAGATGAGATTCTGTTGTACAATAATTTGTGTAAATTTTACAAGCTAGATGTGAAAATCAGTGATATTCCACAACAACATTTCATAGTTAAGCTACTAATATATGACTGTCATTTTCATTGGAATGTGCCTTTCATTGGAAAGTGCTTTTTATGAACAAAGATTACATCTCTTTTCCTAATCCTTTATGCTGAAAACCTCTACAGAAATGAAAGGGTGACTGAATTGATGCAGAACATATAGTAGCAAGGTGAAGCATAAGATATGTGAGCCACATTTTCACTTGATGAATAGATAGCATTCATGTAATACAAAATTTAAACTGGTAAAAATCCAATAATGTAACCACTGAGGATGATGGAGTTGAAAGCCTATTCCTTCAGTGACATTTAAACTAAAGCTAAGATGATATAATTCTGCATATTTATCAGGCTACCTTGTATATTTTAAATTTATATCATTTGTATTCACAAAAAGAAGGTATTTTTTAAAAAGCAACTGTGAGGAAATCCAAACATAATCCTTTTCTACAAAAATCAAACCAGAACTAAAAAAAAAAAAAAAAAAAAAAAAAAAAAAAAAAAAAAAAAAAAGAAAAAAAATTTGGAAAATAATTCTATATTTTTATTGCATTGTTCTCAGCAATCATCTTAAATTTCTTCCTGCACAGTTAAAATAAATCAAAACACTATTACCCTAACGGCCTTCTGATTTAGCTAGCCAGGCTTGAGTGCACTTCTGTCTTTAATTAAGTATGGACAGATAAAGTCTTTTGTTCTTTTTCTGATATGTTTGACACCTGCTGTCTTTGTAATCAGAGAAATTAGTCAGGAAGTTCCAGCAGAGAGGCTTTTAGTCAGAAGCAACACCTGGGTCCCTATCTATGCCTTCATGTCACATAACATTGTCCTGCACCCACAGCACGAGACAAAAAGCTGAACAAGTGGTGAGCTTTCAGCTACAGATACAAAACATGCTCTATGGGCTTCTGTAGAAATCAATGGTAAAACAAAAGCCATATGCTAACCTCTTCTTCTGCTATAATTAAGGAAAAACTACCTTTCTTTTTTTTCCTCCCCCTCATTTATTTTAGGATGACTTATGAGAGAATGCTTTTGCAATCCATTTCAAGCAAGAAGGTAGGACCAAATCTACCAGTTGTTATAGCCCTGTATATCACAATTCATTCCTGTGTGATCCTGGATTAAATCACATTTTCTGTGGACTGTCGTCATTTCAAAGTTATCTTGAGTTATAGTAGTTCCTGTGTCAAGTTTTCTCCCTGCAGTAAATGCCTTAGCTTGGTGAGTTCAACACAAGCTCACTTTTCACTGAGGGTATAGGCTAAAACTCATGCAAACATGCCAGATCTTAAAGAGGTTATTTCTGCTTTATTGGTTTTCAGTGAAACCCTACATCCACCAGGCAAATTCAGGTTGGCAGCACAAGTCAATGCCACAGGGCATGAGGAAATAACCTATACAGCAAATCAGCATATGGCATCAGAAAAAAAAAAGCTGTGGGATTCACCCTGCAGGTCTCAGAGGCTACACATACCAGTGCCTGTAGTCCCACTATGAAAACTGGTGTATTTCACACTGACAGTTTTCACTCAGACTGATTTTATTTGAGAGAAATTATTTATTTGTATGCAAATTCAAACTAGCTACAGCAAATGTGCAGCTCACACCTACACTGAATTTCTGCACAAATAAGCACAAGTGAAAGGGTGATGGTGAGGACATAGTCCCTTCCAAAATGACTAATTTCTGTTAGAAGTCCATCATGCTTTAGAAAAAATTTTGCATTTGTTCACTTTTCCTTTTAATCCAATACACCATGCCTGCACCATGTAAGCAAGTAAGAACTGTCATCATCCTCTCTCACAGACTTACTGAGACAGCAGATCTGATGCTGCAGTAGGCCTTACACTTAAGGCCTACCTATACATAAGGTATCATAAGCTCAAATCAACCCTCTACCTTTAGTCTCCTTCTCAGTTATTCCCATTTTCAGTTCAATCCCACTCCTCCATGGTGGTCTTTCCTCAGCTTTCAGAGGCTGGCAGCGAAGATTTTCCCATCTTCCAGTTCACAGCTGGGCACTTAGGGAGTAACAGAGGGCTGAGCTGCTCAAAATTGCTGGGCTCTTTCTAGCACTCCTTGCCAACATTTTCCTTTTTTCTCTGCAATGTACTACCTGCTTCTGAGCATCTCCTAAGCATCAGCTGCTCAACCACCAAGAACCAGACAAGTCATGCAGGCAGCAGATCAGAGGACAGGTAGGACTGAAGCTGAGCAGAAGAGATAAAGCTTCTTCGCTTATCAAGACCCTGTGTAAAATCACACCATTCAGAAAATCTCTATGAGGTGGCAAGCATGACTTCTTCACACAGTATGGGTAAGGTTTAATTACTCTTTAGGAAGCATTCAGTTAAAATTATCCTAGGAAAGACACCACTCCACCCAACTAGAGACAGCAGTGCCTAGCCCACAGGTTGCTGTGCTGCTTCCCTGGGTTTAGACCCATGAGCATTCTCAGATCTGAAAAAACAGCTTTCTATCGCAAACTGAGTTTTGAGATTTGTGGTATCCTTTCATTCTCGTCAAGGTAAAAGAACAGTAAAAAAGAAAGGTTGGTGGTGAGATTAAAGAGTCACAGATCTGCAGTGAGCAGAGTGGGGGCTGAGTGCTGCCCTCCAGGAGTATCACCAATCACATACAAGTATTGAGGTACCAGAAAGCAGCTGGTTTGGAGAATGGGTTAACAGTGGTTCCCACACCCTGTGACCCTTATCAGCCAGTCATATGATTAAATGTTAGCACACAACATTTTCCAATGTGTTTGGCAGATATTAACTAATCGGTAATTTCAGTCTTGAAAGCATTGCAGCACTTTACTTCAGAACTGAAGAGAATGAAGCTGAGAAGGCTAATAACTTTTAGGAAATGACAGTGCAATAATGTGATAGAACTGCATTTAGAATTATGCTTCTACTTTGTGCTTCTGTGCCGCGATCTACATATCGTGATTTTCCTGGTTAAAAAATAAATAAATAAATAAATAAATAAATAAATAAAATTTTAAAAAAAATTTAGTTAAGTATAATAAAATTATAATATTTCTCTAATTTTATCTTTTCAGATTTAATGCATTTTTAGACATATGCCAGTGTAATTCCTTTCCTTTTTCCTAAAATTTCTCACCCAACCAATATCACATAAACTTTTCTAAATATTAAGGATCTCCATTAAGAAATTAAGTATTACTGCCTCCTTGGATTTTTCTACACATTGATTATTCTTTAAACATAACATTTGCTTTATTATTTTTGATGATTATTCTTGACACTTAAATTTTATTTATTATTTTTAGTGATTAAAAGAACCCTTTGCTTATGCACCCTCTTTGAGATCATGCATCATTTTTAGAGTGAATTCCACTTTGAAATAAATTCTCTGCTTTTCATAGTTTTCTGGATTACCCCGATTGAAATTATGACAATTTTAGAAAACTGCTGTAATGCTACAATGCCACCATCTGGTTATAGTCAAGGAGCTGATCTTGCAGCTGCTAAAGGCACTGAACCTCAAAGAATTCAGCAAGACACCACTGACAATACAGGCTGAATATTGAACAGATGTATGCACAGAACTGGTCA
The DNA here is from genome assembly GCA_013397395.1 of Sinosuthora webbiana. NCBI lineage: Eukaryota > Metazoa > Chordata > Aves > Passeriformes > Sylviidae > Sinosuthora > Sinosuthora webbiana. The sequence goes on from VXBN01011671.1 coordinate 8,905, forward strand.
TTTATTGTAGGATTTTGATTAGCCAGAGATCCAGAGCAGTTTAAAGAGTGAACAATTCATCTGCTCTTTCTGTCTTTCTCTTCATTTGCCACATCAGTTCTGCCTAAGAGGCTCTGAATACTGAATAAATTGTACATCTATATGTGATTGCACATAGCATATGTGGAGTTTGAATCATTCTGATGCCCCAAAGTCTTCCTCTGGGAACCCTGGGGAGCTGGACTGGAGAAGGCTGGGGGCTTTCACCCTCGGCCCTCACTGCCCATCCCAAGGGCAGAGCTGCCTCTGGGCAGGGTAAGGAGAGCCAGCCACAAGCTCCCAAAATCCACACCAAAGGATGAAAATCTTTACTGAGGAAATTCTAAATATTTTAGCAATTTCTCTTGAATTACATCATGGGAAGTAATGCCACTCTTCTTGGAGCAAAGTACAGTGCTTCCTTGCTTTCAAAACACCTGAAGAAGTGGGATAGAGCAGAAGTTGGCATGGGAGAACAAAGTGAAAGAAAACCAAGATAAACACAAAACTACATAATCTCTGAATATCAGTCACAGCCAAAAGAGGTGTCTTTTTCAGTGTCTAAACCTGACTAGACAGAACCTGATTTTACATATGTTGACTGCAAAGCAGCACTGTAACATCTTGCTGAATTGCAAAGTGCTACTTGGTGGGGAATGCCAAGAAGACACCTTTTACTTCTTGCAGCAGAGAAAAAAGGCATTAATCTGGTTTGGAAACATATATTACAATTTGTTTCTGTGCTGATATTCTAGGTGCTGATTTTAAATCAAAACCATTTGGGGCTGCTGAACTGGTTTCTGTTGAATGCAAGTAAAATGTGGAATAAAATGGAATCAGCAGCAGCAGCCAGTCATAGGTCAAATGGCAACCTCTCTTATTGCAACCTGTTTTCATGGGCTAAATGAAACAGAATAGTAACATTAAGAATATAAATAGAAATTAAAGTTAAGAGTGGTGTCTCAGAAAAATATATTTCTAAAAATACATTTTGACAAATTAAGCCATAAAAATATCTGGTCTTGAGAACCATCAAGGCAGAATTGTTTACCATGTTATTACTGAAGGGGGATTCAGTCTAAGGACCTGAGTATGTAGGGGGAGCCTGGCATATGGCATACAGGACCAGGAAATTACATTGAAGGGAAAGATGATAAAGGGTTCAGGAGATAAAGGGGGAAGGGGGAAGAGATCTATTTTTCTGTCAAAGTTACCAAAGGACACAGAAGAAGGTTTTTCAGATTCATATCTTAAAAAAAAAACCCACCACATATTATTCCTGGGATCTCAGCGAACTTGCAATGATTTGGTGTATAATACAAAATCAGCAAAACATAATTTCACAGCAGATGGCAGATTTGTCCCAGGACCCTTGCTGTGTACACTAGGATTGTAGCAATTGCTAAAATTCTGTACTTAATATAAAGATAGTAGGAAATCCAACAATAACCCCAAAGAAAGCATAAAACTGTAAATAGTGATGTTCTTCAGCATGAATTTGAGCAGAACTAAGAAGAATGTTATGAAAGTGCAATAATCATTGCTTTGGAGGTTATGCAAACATGAGTGTCTTAGAAAGAAAAGTGTAAAAACACAGGGTTTGAATGTGTCATGCTTTGCACTGTGTAGATGACAGTACTTGGCCAATAAACTTTTGAACAAATAGATGTGTTGGACTCCTATGTGATGCCTTACCAACAAGTGATCTGTTCAGCTTTTTGACTGTTGCAGAGACCATGTTGTTTCCACTCCATTACAATGGGACCTACTGGCATGGGTGCTGTAGACCCAGTGATTTGCAAGACCCCTGGGCAGATGGTACATGAGCTAAACAGAAATATTTTTGCTTTAGGAAGATCAGCTGGGAACGAGGTCATCAATTAGCCCTGAAGTCTGTTCTCAATACCTCATTTCTTCTGGGCACTTTGAGAATGGACTGCAATGAAGTGGTCTGGCAAGAGCCCAACTTGGACCCCCTTTTGACGTTGTTTCACCAAATGACCTACACACTTCTGTATACAACTCCAGACTAACACAAGGCATGTAGGTCTCCTGCAGGTCTTATATGTTAGTGTATGCATTTTAACAGAGAGTAAAAGAAGAATTTGCATAAAGAAACAATTTTATTTTGTCTGAAGAAATATTGTTGGTTTGGTTGCTTCCATATTCAGCATTTCTGACCAACAAATTAGTTGCCTGCCACAGACAAACTGCATCATGTAAGACACTGCAACTGCCTTTTTCAGAGGGGCACAAGGTCTTAAAGGCACCCAACCAGCCCCATGTGACTAAGTCTCAGTATCTTAATTAGCAACCTATCTTTAGACAATTGAATAAAGCCCTGAATATTTCAGAACAAAAATCCCAGTGTTCAACCACAGGTGGGTAATGTATTAGGAAGAGAGAATGGCCTAATTTCTTGGACTTAAATTTTAAAAATAAATAAATAAATTCATCTCAACTAACGTTTTTAAGCTGTATAAAGTTTGGGGAGTTTAATTATTTTCATGCAGGTTTAATTGGGACAAGAAGCCAAACTGCTGGAGTAGAAGTTTCCTTTCACACCCTTCTTGAACCAAATGCAAACGTAAAACAGAAAGAGACAACATCCAACTGCTAGCAATAATTGCAAATGATTACTATTTACAGAGTATTCATCAGCATACACTTCATCAAGACTGTTACCACAGCTTTCTCTTGGAATAAGAGACTGAATTGTGGTATTTCTTATGACATAAATTCAGTTATGAGCCTTTTTCATGCTGGAAACAAATGCCTTATTTTCTGCCTCATTTTCTTTTTCTATATTCTGCTAAATATATGTTTTATAGGCTAGCTTCTCCTCACATTCATTCAGTTTCACACTATAGATTTCTTCTATATTTCTAGTATCTTTTTCTGCAGATCTCTGCAGGTGTGTCTGTATTACCTAGATGACACTAGTGTTTGTAATACTTCTCAGGCTGGTATTTTAAGAATTTTACTGTCAAAACACTTTTTTGTTCTGCTTTTATCATTAACATCTTTCTTAGACAACAGCATGGATCTGGAAATCCTTGCCAAAAAATAGTCCTCATGTATATGCCTACTCAAATCAACTACATGATTAAAGACTCCATGGAGAAACGATATTCTCATAAGACAAAAAATACTTAGTGCTGACAGCATGGTACCCGCTAGACATTGTCCCATCATAAGTCATTGCCATTAATCACTACACACTTTACTTTAAAATAGCTTGAAATAATAAGTAATGTGAAGATGTTCAAATCTTTCTTGATTTCTATTAATGTCGGAAGCAGTGTTTTATTAGATCTTCAATGATTCACTGGAGCCCAAATAATGCAGTCATATTTTTATATCAAATAAGTCTGTATATTTCCACATGTACTGTGATACATGTGCTAATGCACTGGTAGTCCTGTCATCCTTACCAAATAGTATAGATAGGACTGAGGCACTGTTCTAGGGTGTGTTTACTGAACCAGGGAAAAAATAGCAAACCAGATTTTTAGCAGAAAAAGTATGTGATCAAGTGTGAGATATACTCTACAGGCTAGCAGTCTGTAATTAGGAAAGAGAAGTCTAGGGACAATCATTAGAAAGGGAAGCAGGCAGCAGGTAGCTGAATGCAGGATCAATAAAAGTGAGGGCTGAAAAGCAAACTTTGGGAAGAGCAAGCAGAGGAAAGTGGCAAAAAACAGTTATCTGAGGGCTTTTCCAGGCAAAAGGATCTGGTAAGAGCAGAGGACCAGAAGCTCTGACACTAAGAAACAGATGAGTGGTACCTTGAAAATGCCTGGTCCCTTTGAGCAGTGACCCTCTTCATGCCTTCCTGGAGCTATGGAAGGGCTAAGACAAAAGGAACTGAGATCACAAGATATTCATCTAGCCCGCTCACCCATTAAAGGCTTTACAAAAGCAGTCCAAGAGCAGGAATGAGAAGCCACATGGTTATTGATACTCTTCCGTGCTAATTTATAAGCTATCCTCTGTTGTGTTACTCACTGATTTTTGACCCTTTTTTTACAAGTCAGCTCCCCAGTGATGAGCTTTTCTATACTTCATTAATCTAAGGCAGTTTTTCTCAACTTAGTTTTCAGAGAGATAGAAGTCTACAAACTGAACATACTTAGATACGAATGTCATAGGCATAGAAAAATGTAAGTGTACACGAAACAGAGGGAAATCAAATTAAGAAATGATATTTCAAGGCTTAGCCAACTTTTATTTCATGGCAAATGAAAACACCCATGGTAAACAATTCTGCCTGAGCAATCTACTTGTCCTAAAGGTCAACTGAAAAATATTAATCCTTTATAGAAAAATCAAAGAAAACAGTGCTCTCATTTTGGTTATTTCCACAAAAAGATATTATTAATTTCCCTCTTCTTTTTTTAAAGGGCTAACTTCTGAAACTGATGATATTTTTATTTTATAAAAAAATGTAAAGCTGTATTTATTCAAATGTTCTAGCCCTGGACAAAGTTCTTATTTATTTATTCAACTATCTTCAAACTGAGCCCAAATCCTTCTTCTGTTTTGTCACGATAGGCCTCTGCATAAGTGCTGAGTAGCATGAATTATTAGCCTTATTACTTGGACCAAACCTCTCTTCTTCTGTAAAGTCAAAGTAATCTCTTTTTGTTTTACAAAAAAAGGACTGTCTTGTGGAATAAAAATTCTTCTCATGCCATTTAACTGCAGCAACATTTTTCCTATTCTGGGAGCCCATACAGCTACAGTAGTTAACAGAATTTCTGTCCACTACAATACAATAAAGATAGCAGATGTGGAGTCACAAGACCCAGAGACCTCTACCAATTAAAGGTCAAAATCTGTCTCACTTCACAGAATGCAGCATTTGAGCATGAGGTCTTGTGTATATTTGTCATCTTGTTCAGTCAGAAAGATATGACAACAAATAGCTGGTCAAAAGCTGTCAGGGTCAAACTAAGCTTGATAGAGTGCCCTAGGTCACCTCTGTGATTCCAACAGCAGAAATCGCCCTGCTGTCAGTTTGCATTTTAGTCAAATAGTACGTGGCACACAGTAGAACTGTATTCCACCACTAATTGCTTCTTTGACCTTCTTGTTAACCAAACATTTTGATTAGAAATATGTACCATGTCATCATGTTCCATGGCAATGTAACAGCTGTCTCTTAACAGATCTGTAGTATTGAATGTCCTCCCACCTCACACCCAGAGGATTCACAATTTAGGTAATATTACAGTTTTCATTTGAATGAGATAAAAGTGCAAGAAGATAATAAAGCATTTCATAAGAAGGACTCCAGAGAATCTTCATATTCTGTGTCCTTTTGGTAAAACAGGCACAGAATTAATTTTTTGTTATAGTTTTCAAGGTTTGTTGGGGTTTTTTTAACACTGATTTGGCCTGAAGCTAGGCAAAGAAAAAAAATAAAAAAAGAGAGAGAGAGAGAGAGAGATGATCAACTAAACATTTCTAGCCAAATGATTATTTCTCACTTCTATGAAAAACTGAAATTCCACTGCACAATTCTCAGCATGTGCATAGAAATGCATATTGAATAAAGAAGTCACTTGTTACTGCTTTGGAATTCTGAGATGCAACTTATTCATTATTACAGTGAACATGATTCCAGGGAAAGCTTGGACTCATAAAATGTTCTGAACTTGTCCAAACAGGCTCAGTAAGCCCAAAGGGGGACTGCAAAGCGCTAAGTCCTGATCTCCAGCAGACTGGTTCCACAGCAACTTAGAAACAATCAAAGCTTTCATGCAACTCTATTCCAAATTTTCTGTGTAACAGATCTTTCTTTGTCTCAATTTCTACACACACATCCCTTTTACTTTCTCTTTTTTTTCCACTTAACATTTTCTTTTATTTTTCTTTTTATACATTTTTTTCTCTAAAGCAGAAGCAGACTTCTTTTCATACAATTTATAAGTTTCTGTCAACCCAACTCTTTACTTTTCCATTCCCCAGAAATCATTAGTCTACCTACAGTATAATAATTTTAAATTAATAACAGTTCACTTCTACACTTTTTTTTAACAGGAAAATAGGTCTTTCTCTTTCTTTGCATGCAAAAGCAGGCACATGCTGATGCAGAAAACTTTATTAAAATTTTGTCTTTACTCACCCACTACAGAAAAAAAAATCAATTTTGCTATAATTTTGTGAGAAGTTGTGTAAGATTTGCAATTTAAATCAGCCTTTAAATTTCTTCCTTTATTAGAGAATGTACTAACAAGAAATATATTTGAGCAACTGCAATTTGTCACATACATGTTGTGAAAGCTTTGACAGCCACCAAGTAGAACTAAAGCTCTATATCCCTGAAATTTCTTATATTTTAACATGCTTTTCTGTTATTCCACAATTTCTCTTTAACATTTATTATCAGATGCATTTGATAGAGTTGGTCCTATTTTGGTGCACTGTTGTGAATAGTTTTGAAAGCACCTGTTCAACAGAATATTTCATTTTTCACATGTTTGTAAAGGAATAATAGGAGAAAATATATTTACACCTGGAGTGACAGAAGTAGGACGCCTGAGAGAGATTTTTTCACCTTCAGCCTACATGCATTTGGCCTCAGAGATGTAAACCTCCAGTGGTGCATACCCATGGAAGGATTCTCCAAAATCCTCTGATCATAGCTATGGCAGCACACTCATGGGAAAGACCTGGGTCGAGGGCCAGTGGTTCTGCAGACCATCCTACCCCCAGGAAGAGGGGCAAAAAGCTGTTAGATGCTGCTGGAAGCAGAGCTATAGTGCCATTGTCATCCAAATGTGCACCTCTCTGTTTCTATGATGACCCCATTATCCCATGCACAGCAAGGAAAATATTTTATCAACCCCATTTCAGAACCACTGGGGAACATTTTATTAATTCCCTTTGTGCAAAATGTTTATGTCTGTGCTTTTGCAAATTGCTTTCCTGGCCCCAGGAACTTTTGCAATTTTAATGAAGGAGATCTATCTATCTATCTATCTATCTATCTATCTATCTATCTATCTATCTATCTATCTAATCCTCTTGCATTTTTGAAGACCCTAAAGCAGAATATTAAGAAACAGTATAAACACGTTGATTATTTCCCTTTGCAAAAATGCTTCTGCAATTCCAACGTTCTTTTGATTGTTTCTTTACAAATTATAAATACCGAGAGTCCAGCTGTGGAAAATAACCCTTGCTATGGGTTCCTGTATATGGGCATAACCTTTATTTCCATAATCCTTATGCTAAGACAGGAAAAGATGGAAATTACTTAAATTAAAAAAAAAAAAAAAAAAAAAAAAAAAAAAACACACCAAAAAAACCTCAGAACAAGGCCTTGATTCTGAAAATAGGCATTCAGACATACTTAACTTTACATATCTAATTCATCACAGAGTAAAATCACACTGAAACCATTAATTTGGTATAAATAGAAATCTGATGTACCTCAATACCATCTCATTGTAGTAAAATAAGCACAAAATCAATCATCTACACATTTTTTTTTTACTTGAGCCTGCTTACTGGATATAAACTATTTCAGCATTTCAGAAATGATAACTGGGAAAAAATATAGGTCAATTAGAAGGTAAGATGGCAAATGGAAGAAGGGATTTTCCAGGCCTTCCTTCAGCAGTAACATGATGAGGTGTGTCCATATACTAAGAATAAACCTCTCTCCAGGGCACTTCTCAGCTGCTACACCTTGAATAGGTAATAGCAATGATTCTAGTGAAGGGAGCACAGGACAAGGGTTGAAGTTTCAGAAATACATACAGGCAAGATCCACCGTGATTCATGGAGGTACACAGAAGTGCAGTTAAATTGTAGGTAACAATCCAGCATGGCTTACAGAGGGGAATGGTAATCTGAAGATCTCCTTTGGGTTTCCCTGTCTGCCTAAACTTGACCCAGAGCAACCATACACTCAGGTCCATGTGCTGCTTATTCAGCTGACACTGAACCTAAGAAAAGATGAAGCCACCTGGACATATGACAATGAAACTAACTAGAACTAACTAACATGAACTAACTGGAAAGATCAATGGGAACTTGGACCATTTGTAGGATAAAGGGTTACCCAGGATTAGAAGACATTCCTATCAACAGAACCTGGAATCAGTATGTACCTACTGCAAGCTAGATAAACTATGGGGGTTATTTTAACCTTTGTCCAGTAACTTTTAGTAACCTGTGATTACTCAAGGTAAAATATTAGTACTAATGTGCCTAAAATTTAAGCAGTCATAGTCATTTGTGCAAATTGCCGGTGAAATTTTACCAAGTTCCTTAATTGGTACTTCCTTACTTCAAAGTTTACTTTCATTTTATTAAAGAAAAGTCACAGAAACTGTCTTAGCTAAACTCAGGTCTTCTTCATATGGAAAGCATGCAAAAATATATTAGATGTAAGAGTCTTCTTTCCTAATATTGACATGCTATACTGTATTTCAGTGAAATGATCAGGATAACTTACATTTTACAACTTGCTGAACTTGAATAGTTAAAGTCTATTTACAAGACTAATGTTCTGGAGAAATCACTGTATCTAAAATTACCGTCATAAGAGATCCAGAGTTGTCTTGTTAATACTAAAATATATTTTGGTGGGAATGATACACTAACAAGTCATTGTTTTAATAGTCTTTAATCCTGCCCATTTGTCAATACACTGAAATTACTTAATGGACTGTCTTGTTTTAAATATCATTCCAATACAAAATTAACATGCTGCGCATAAAATGAAATTTGCTCTTATGTAGATGAAAAGAAAATTAACATAACCTTTGACATGCAGCTTGTTAAGAACTTACAACCATTGCCCGAAAAATGAAATCACTGAGTTTGTATCATCTTGTTTAATATAGTGTGGTTTGTAAAAAATATACCTGAGAGAACAGGATTTGGGAGAGTATCCACTACTCTACAACAGTGAAATCAAGAAGGATTATATATACAAAAACATTTTATGCATGATTTCTAAAGAATTGAAAAGTATCTTCAAGATACTTTTGATCTTCAAGATCAATTCTTGTTCTCTAAAACCACCAAGTGTCTTTCACTTAATTTGGCTGCAAATTGTCTTAGGTAAGATTCTGTATGACTTTGAAAAAATGACAATTAAATTTGCTTGCATTTTTACAAATCAAGAAATTAAGAAAATCAACAAAATAATAAAAGCCAAAATAATAATTTCTGTTAAAAACAGAGTAATTGTAACACTGAAGCTGCAACAGGAAACAGGAGGAAATTGTTTTTATCTGATAAAATATCTTCCTGTTGGTTTCTCAGCCAGATTGCCCTTTTCAGCTGTTATTCTCCATTTGCTCTTGTTTTCTAACATCAGTTACCATCCACTGTTTTGCTCCCCAAACAATTTATTCACCATAGGTCTACCACCTTTTCCTCACCTTTCTATACCAGTAGTTGTGCCTGACTGCAGACCACAACCAAATTGATACAGCCCCTAAATATAATCTAGGCAGTAATCCAAGCATTAGTCAACGCGTGTAACCACCTGATTGACTGTATCCATCCAGTGGGACCTGAATCTCTAGTCAGCTGATCCCAACACAGAAATTAGATACTTACTTTGCATTAATCACATTAAAGTCACTGAAGCATCTCAGTCAAGCCAGCCAGCTACCTCAATCAAAATCAGACTGCAAAACAAATTTCTTGCAATCACTAGATTTTAGAACATAAACGTATTTTCATACAGAGGTCAGGTGGTGCATTTTTTCCTTTGAACAGACAGCAAATTTTCTTTTTAATACTTAAATAAAGTATTTTTAATGAGTTTTTAGAGAAGATGAATTTTTTTATGATTATTTTCTGCTTTTATTATCGTCCACAATAACCCATACACAGTGAAGGAAGAAAATTACTGCAGGTAAAGTTACAACTTGAAGTTTTTCTTCCTTGGTAATCTGACCAAACATATTTTACAACAAAAGATGTTGCCCTTACTCCTCCTCAGCTAGAGTCTGAGATGAGGCAGAATGGAAACCATTTTTTAAAAGGCACACTCAAACCTGCTCCTTCCACTGCTGCCATTTATCACATTATCAAAGCTAGAGATAACTGAATTTGAAAAATGTTGAACCCTGAGAATTAAGAAATTATTCACAGTTTACTAGCAGACTACAGAAGCATCTTCTGATGTGCTTTTTCATTAAGAGCTATTAAGAATAGTTCACTAACCCTCTCAGAGAAAGACAACTTGTCAGTAAATCGTTCTGTACTGCAGGTAAGTAGTACATTTACAAGATATTCATTGCAACAAAAATCGGCTCAAATAACACTCAATTAATTAGTTATTCAATCAGTTATGCTTATTTTTATTTAATGCACATACTAATAATCTGTAAATGTGTTCATTCTTTAACATAAAAAACAATTTGGCTTTAATTATAGTACAGAGCAGTTCACTGCTTTACATAGTGTCATTTTACCCTCTGATAAATGGATATTAATTAGTATATGAAATTATAGGATACCATCACATGGACTTTAATCCATTTTCAGAAATGAATATTGGTTCAATGGCAAGATCAGCTGCAGTGAAATTCTTGTAAATCATCTAAACTTGTGAAAAAAATCTGTTCATTAATCCTTCCTGACAGGTTAATTTCATTCCATTTCTAAGTTGTCAAGTTAGAACATGGAACAAATAATCAAAAGCCTTTAAATCAAATATACCAAATCAAGACTAATTGAATACGTTTCAAGTATGTCAATAATAGATTCATTTTTCAAAATTTAATAGGAAAGCTTGTTAAGCTATAAAAATACATGCCCTGCTAAGACTGGAAGGGCAGGAAAAATGTTGGCACAGCAAGTTTATCTTTTTGTTAACTGCATTCCCTGAAAGTGTGACATAGTGTTCATAAAGAAAATGCATATATATCTTCATATGCACATGCTGTTTCGTAGATCAAATAGCTATGCAAAGAATTGAAGTAAAATACAATTGTTTCATTAATTAAGAGCTCTTAAATTTCACATTCTGTATAATTACAGTGTTTTACAGAACCACACATTTCTGCCCTTTGGAACGTCTTTCCAAAGAAATGGGACTGGCTCTCATATTACACTGAAGATTAATGACTATTAGTAAACTGAATAGGGCATAAATTCCCAAGTATTTGACCCCTATTCTTAGATCTGGTGTAAATTTTTTTTTCATCTTTAGCACTGGTGGCAAGAGAAGTTTAAAAAAATTCCCTTGAGGGCATGCTAAAGACATTTGCTAAATATTCCTATCGTTGCTTAATACTATGCCATACAGAATGGCATTAGTGATTATCTCAGTACTATTGTTGGACAGGAGTTGGGTGGAGCAGTTTTAAATAAAGACTCCCAAAACAGTCTCCAAGACCCACTGGCAGCTGAGATATAGAGCTTTATTCTGCTGCCCACACATAGTCCTGCAGCCAGTAAATATGGTACTCAGCTCATACAGTGCAAGTTGCTCTGATCCTTTTGGTTACAAAGCAATCAAGTTACTACAGTTTGGACTCTGCTGTCACCCTGCTCACCCTGCTCACAGTCTGCAGGACAGCACAATTCCGTGAGGGCATGGCCAGAGAAGGGCCCACCTGTGGCACCTAATTTGTACCCTCTGACAGATCTGCTCCAATTCTTCTGCTCCTCAATAGACAGAGATATAGTGATACAGAGATATAGACATATAGAGATACATATCTTAATTACATTATTACCGTCATCCCCATAATTTAAATTATTGAAATTGGTCAGTTTGTACTGTTGGAAAAAGCATAATTTAACCAGACCAGCACCTGTGGTGGTCCTATTTCACTTGGGCAGGCAAGAAATTCTTGGCTCCTTACAGATTGTGCTCCTTTTTTCACAAATCACATCACAAATTTGAATAGGACAAGGCAACTTGGGTACCCCAAGTCCTTGAGTAAGACCAGACCACAGGGAACTTGTAGATATGACATGGTAACTATAAAAACTTTCTAGAGCCTTTTGGAGTGGCAAATGGAACCCAAGCAAGATACCCTAAGGGATCCCAACCCACTCTATATATCCTGTTATGGTAGAAAGCAATGTAGTACTTAGTGTCACCATGACCTAAATCTCTTTCTAGATTAGCTGTCCACAGGCTACAGTGCTCAGATATCCAGTCCACATTTATGTGCCATGAAGACTTCTACTACTTCATGCCTTCATTTGGAGAAGAATCCTGTCCTTTGCATCTGTTATACTTGCATTAACACAAAATGGGAAAAACTAAAACCAAGACTGCAGGCATCAGTGACTTTTCCTGTTGAGCACCAGAGGACAAAGAGGACCTGAACTGTAGTCTGTGGAGGTGGAAACCTCTTTGGTTCCATTTGTCTCTGCTCTCAGTCTCTAGAGAATCATTCACATGTGCCCACAAAATAGAATCTTAATGAGTTTAAATGAAGCTGCAGACTTTTCTTGGGCTTGATATACAGGAGCCTCTTTTGTGGTAATTAAATAATTAATCAGTGCTACTCTGCAATTAACCAAATAAAATCAGATATTACAGTAAAATTAATGAGCTCATTTCAGATTGTGTTCTCTTTTACAGCAAACTAGACAGTTACATTTCTGTTTCTCAAAGTAGTTACGTTTTTAAATCAAAATAAATTTTCTCAATTATCATTTGTCAAATTGAGTAATTCCAGGAAGCTGATTAACTGACTTTTTTTTATATTACTGCTTTGTTCATTACAACTTTCTTTAATTTCTTACTTACCAAAAGAATTTACTTGATGCATCCACTTTAGGCAGCTACAAGAACTCTGAAATGTTTCAATGGCAAATTTATTCTGTCATGTACTTAAAATGCTCTATATTACACTTCACCTTATTTGAATGTTCAACATGCTTGATAAGGCATTTAAAAATAGGGAAACAAACCTATTTCACATAAACCTGAGACAGTGCTACAGGTAGGATCCAGATTGCTTTAATCTCACTTAAACCTTAAACTACAGGAAAAATACTCCCTTTTAAATCCTGCTGCATAATTAATCAATTAAAAAATAGGTGGAGTTATTTACATCATAACCAACATTTTAGAGCTGAAAAGATGATTCTAATTTTATAGAAAAATTTAAATTTGAAATCTGAGAAAAAAAATGGTGAAGTCAAGTCATCACTGTTTTTCATCTCATTTCTCTGAAAGTCTCACAACTCTGTTACAGATAACTTAGTGGAGCTTAAAGCATTCACATTTTTTGGTTAAATAATAGTTATCAAACAAATTGAATGTCCTAATTCAAATAAAAACTCAGCAATATAAGCTTAACACAATTTATTATAAGTCTTTCAAACAGACCACTGGTAAGAATGGACAGCTGAAAAAGAAGTTCTTTCTTCCCTATGCATTCATGTTTCTACTAGAAGATGCCTCTTGGAGAAGTTGCTGCAGTTCTCACTTCCATTTATTAATACTTTCAGCTATTATCTGGTACCGAAAATGTCTACACATTAAAAGCTATTCTTAGTCCTTAATTGACATCACATCTTCATAAAGTATAGTGATAAAATCTTTTTCCTGAACTGAAGAGTTTGAGACTTTTAGTTATGATCTCTAGTCTTTAGTGTATAATTACAGCTAAAAACATAACCATAAAATATATCTATATATCATTTTTGTCTTGAAAAATAAAAATATAAATAATAGATATCATTCAATAGGTATCATTTTGAGTACATAGTAAGACATGGAACTTATAAGGTATACATAAGTATTTCTAGGAAAAGGAATAAACCTAACTGAGTATGGTTTCAAATCACAAATTCCCAGAATCAGAGAATGGGTAAAGTGGGAAGGGATCAGGGTGGATCCTCTGGTCCTAGTGTTAATACAGAGAAGTTTAAGCATCTAATAAATTTAGATGTAAAATCATTTTTAAAACTGAAGAACTCATTATACAGTTTTAATAATGTATAAAGCTTCTAATCAGTGCTATCTAAATGACTAGTATTTGAAAATAATTTTGTACCTTTGTCTTTTAGAAGCACATTAGTGTATTTGCATAGTAATGGAAATGGCAGTCGCAAACTGATTACTCATTTTAAGAAAATGAGCAATACAATAGTATCGTATTTGAATCCTAAGCCTAGGAATGTATTAATTAAGAACAGGATGGATTTTCAAGGACATACATAAACTGCTCATCTTCCTAATATGATATATCAGATTTCACAATAATAAAGACATGTTTGAGGCATGCAAGCGGCTCCAGCCAACAATATTAACCTTTGACCCTGTAAACTATATTGCTCAAACTTTGGTGATATTCCAATGGGAACCTTAAACAAGTTAAAAAAACTTGAAAAAAGTTTCTAAAATAATCTCAGTTTAACTAAAATGCCTATTTCTCTAACATAATAAATGTTACAGAGTTTGTGTTTTCGCATGTGTAGTCACTCAGTGCTGACTAATGCTGGTGGGAACTCCCACACACTGTGGGCTGCTGGGTGGGTGCAGTGTATTTCCAGGGCCATGGTGGCTAACTGGGTGCTGTACATCACACTGGACACAGCAGGGAACTAAGACTCAGGGTGTGTCAGAGGTTCTTGTAGGGATATATATATATATAAAGTTCTTGTAGGGATTGATCCTCCTCCCTCCAATGTCATAAATATGCCTGTTTCCACCTTTCAGATATTTAGATTCCTTGCCCTGAAAGTCTCAATCTGAATTTCTCTCAATAGTAAGATTTCCTTCTGAAATCATTACAGCTTTCTTAGAGTTCCTAAAGTTTCCAATGTATCATTGTTTTAATGTATTATTGTATTACAGTTTTCAATGTAATATTTAAGAAACCTGTACAAGTTGCATCTGGAAATACAATGCACAATGTATAAACAAAAAATCTACACAGAAGTCAGCATATTAATAGATGCTTAATAATGTTACATTGTGGAAACTCCTTCAAATGAGAGTTTATCTAACTGAACAGATTTAGGGTTAATGACATTTCATTTTCATGGCTTCACTTCAAGAGTATCAGGTATAATACACTACATTCCTGATGGAGTATGTTATCTTTTCAACTTCATGCAATTTGCACAGCACAGGGTAGCTTTTGATTGAAAACTGCATTAAGGCATTCAAGCAAAGAATTTGTCAAGTTGAATATCAAAAATAGCTTTTTTTTCCTCCCAAAATGTCGGAAGGCTTATCACTAGCAATCTGCTATTGCAGAACCTTTCTGAAGGTAACAATTCATACTGCAGTGAAATTAGGAAAGTATTTCCCAATTGTGTTTATTCTAAATATATGTATGTATATTTATATGATAATCACCATAAAAGTAAAAGAAAAGAAACCCACAAAGTTTAGAATTTACAACTGCTAATTAAAAATCTTTTTGATGAAAAAATAGTTTAATGAGTATATGACAGTTTTAAATACACATATAATAATTATAAGTAAGATCAGGTTTTGCCTGAATAAAAAATCCATAATCTCTTTAGAGAGAAGTTAATGCTAAATGAGCTCGCATTTCACATATATCATATTAGAAAGTTAAAGCTGTCATTTACAAGGAGATAACTTTTAAGTTCAGTATTACGAATTTTAGTATTCGTAGCTCTAACTTCTCTTTTAAGTTTTGAAATCTTTTTGATTCTTCACCTCTGAAATTGTTAGCCTTGAAAGAAAAACGTGTTAACTGTTTTGTCATAAAAAGGGGTCAAAACCCGAACAGAATCTGTGGATTTTGGATAATCTATTGTAGGTATCTATAGGCAAAAGACTGGAATACACTCAACCTGCATAATTGTACTGCTGTACTTGCGAAGAGATCACCTTACAAGACATCCATCCAACACAAAAGGTACAAATACTAGCACAAAGAAACCAATTTCATCTCACTGAGCTCTGCCCTGGCTGAACTCAGACTTCAGTGGAATTAAAGTTTTTCTCAGTGTTTTAAGATGCCTATATTCTTCATAGCAGTCCAAGCACACCTGTACCTCTAATGTAGTGAGCTCTAGTTACTTGATTTCAAAATTTTCAGTAAAACACTTCTGCAAAATCAATGTTATTAGTCCTCAACATGCTGAAGGCAATACTGTATCATATGGCATTTTACCTTCAAGTACTCTTTATAGCTGAGAAAATCACAATGAAATACTACTGAAGCCCAACTGCAGAATTATCCATCTAGTCTTCGAGGAAGCAAAGTTTTACTTCCAGTAAAAAAACTTCCACATAAAAAAAAAATAATCCACAGTTGCATCACAATCTGTATTCAGAGAGTAATACAGGCTTTCTTCATCAGTAATGGATCATTATGTATAGAGGAGTAAGGACTCATGGTGCATACCCAGAAAGGTCAGAAGCAAACAGCTTGGACAGGTTCTCAAAATATATATTTCATCTGCATATGTCAAGGCAATGCCTCTACTAAATTGGACTTCAAATAAGTCATATTTTAGTTATTAGAATGAAGTCAGACATTCTGTATGAAAATTATTTAATTTCTAAGAATTTTTCCTGCTTTCCTCAATAAGTGGCTGAACAGAACATCTTCCTACAATATGCTCCATTGTTTGTGTAAATCAATTTTGGTATTTGGGGCAAAGGAAGTATTTTCAATTAATTATTTATTCAGCTAATGAAGCTCCTTTTTGTTGATGAAGAAGCTGAATTTTGCATATCTGCTTCACTTAAGCTTTTATACAACCTCCATTACAGTAATATTAGAGCAAGTAACATTCCTTTAAAACATGTTTATTGTTATAACACACTGGTCTACAAAACACTACACTTGAAACACCTTAATACACTATGACTAGTGTGTGGCATCCCCAGTGGTGGGCAGCGATCCCTGAACTAATCCTAGTCTCTTCTTGCACCATACTCACTGGGTGCTAATTATCACCTCAGTTATCCAGAAGTAAAAGTATAATTCCATCTAGATGGTCTGTTATTCTTCTGGCCTCTAGAACCAGTCCACAAGAGAGCAGCTTTTCTCATGTAATATCTGAACATGATTTAAGTGGTTCAAATGGCCACAAGCACCTGTGATCCCATCTACATTGACTGTAATGGGAGTTTTTTCCCCTTGAGAGCCAGAGAGGTCAAAGAGAGCCTCTAAGGGGAGGCATATGGCATCTTAGTCATAACCATCGGTCCTAAGTAGGTTTGGGGCACATTTCCATACACAGGTGGCTAACAAATTACTGTCCTTGGTCAGGTGGTGTTTCCTTATATTTGCTCGTTTAAGAAACCACTGATTTTGTCTGGAAATTAAGCCATTAAGGGAGTCTAAAAATAGAAACAACCAAAAACGAACCTTTAAGCTCTAACAATGTTATCTTCTACTCATACTGAGAAACCAGTTATCTAAATCACATTATTTCCACTTGAGGAAATAAAGGCTCTCTCTATTTTCCTTCTTTTCCGGTTGTTTAAATATATTTTTAGACTGTGGAAGACATTTTCAAATTTTGTATTGCTGTAATTACAGACACATCTGAAATATCAACATCTGAATTTTTGTTTCATTTAAGGTAATTAAGTAAATAAGCTTAAAAACCAGTAATTTTTGAATACTTAGACAAGTCTAAAGTTGGATTTTTTTTCCAAATCTATTCTTAGCCTGCCTGAGTGCTAGTAATCATTAGATATCATAAGTCAAATTACAGTAGTTGAAAGACAAAGACAAAGACTGGAAGAAATACAGAGGGTTGCTCACATTACAAGACAAAAAAAAAGGATTTGGAAGTCTCTAAAGCTTGCAAGTCCCATTGCAATCCATGAAAAATTTCTTTCTCAATCCTTCTGAATTTTTCCTGTTTGTCTACCTGGGATTGCAGTCGATAGATTAAAATTTCTATTCACAATGTATGCAAAAGTGCAAAATAATCAAAACAAGAAACAAATTTGAGGACTCTAAAGAATTCATGTTAGAAAATACTACTCTAGTGAAACACCATGGAGTAGGGAAAAGAGAACCTGAAGTTTTAATAATGAATAACATAGACATAAGAAAATGGAAAGTTTTATATCTTCAAGAATCCTGTGCAAAGCATAAGCTCACTTACACTTTTCTATTTGTTTCTATGCAGTTTATGCTTCACTCAATCAATGTTGTGCCATGGTGACATGTTGTGCCATGTCAACAGGAATAATCTGTCCTTTTAATTTATTTTAGATGTGGTGATATAGCCTTGGAAATAAATGTCCCACCTTTGCAGGACTTTAAGAAGATGTGAGGGGCACCCACTGCATCCTGCAGGCCAGAGGTCTTCAAAACTCATCTCCAAAACAGGAAGAAATATCTCAGGAAAACAGCCTTCAAGAAGAGCAGAGAAGAGTGTCCTAAATGGGCTAAGTTTAACTTCACTTCAAAATACACGTTCTTCAATTGTTGACAAACAAACCAGTCCAAAAACCCAGTCCACTGCTTTATCTGTAGCTAACTAGTGGACTTTGTTGTGAATATCTGAGGGTTAATAGTGTGCATCTTTTAAGATTGTAACCAGTGAAAAGAAAATAAGGACATTACTAGGAGATAAAATAGTAGGGAAATGTAATGACTTTTGTACAATGATTCCACTGACAACCATTAGCATTATTATCTGTGCCAACCAGGAAATGACTATCATTGTAGATACTGTTTGACAGCTCTGATTTATTCCTGGAGAACTCAACCTGATTCTCACCAATTAACATAGCAGATCCATAACCAGCCTTAGACATGCCATGTCTATTCACAGGGGATTATCTATAAGCCATTTATTCCACATGTCTGTCCATTGAAAGTATCTGTATTTTGTGCAAGATTACCGCCTCTCAACATTATTCTAAAACCAGTCACCAAATACTAAAGCCATTCTCCCCTTCTGAAAACCTTGTAGAAAAGAGAATGATATCATTTATTTAGCAAATGTACCTTTCACCAGCTGCAAACATATTTTCTGTACAGAAAATAGTCTCAGATCTCTTAAGAAAAGTAATTTCCCTTCTCTTTTCCTCCTTCCCTCTCTGCCTCTCTTCTTTCTCCATCTCTCTCTCTGTCCCCTCACTCCAGCCCTCAAAATACATACACAAACTTGCACCCACACACACCCCAAGACCAAAATAATTTATGGAAAGGAACAGAAAAATTTGAGCCATTGCAATTTAAAATACTGATTTGTATTTACAGCGTCTGTCACCCCAAAGAAATCTATGGCACTATAAAAGTCCATAGAACTTTTTCTATATTAATGAATTATCTCACCTAACAAGACTTGCTGTGAGATGGTTCTTGACAAGCACATAACAGGATTCAGTTATATTATTCAACTTTTATCAGACTGAAAGTGGAGAACATGATAGTCCATCTCCTTGAAACATTAGGTAGATAGATTTTACATAATTTCACTGGCATCTGAGAAAGTAATTTTTTAGGATCAAAAGCTTTTCAGTGCCAACATCCCTGGATGTTACATGATAACTCCAAAGCACCTTCAACAATGGTCCCGTACATCCTTGCCCCAGACGATATCCTGCATTGTTGCCTGTGTAGCAACCTTCTCCTAACAGTTCAGTTAGAACTGTTTAGCAAAATTTTACAATATTGTAGTTCCTTTGGGCTCGTGTTCATATAGATGAGCCTTTCTTTTTTAATCACATACTGTAACATACAGGAATGGGGTAATTAATCTTGGCTGATACGAGGAGCTTTGTTAGAGCTAAGATTTCTTTAATTTTCAGTTACTGTTATTTTTAAGTAGACTCAAATGTCATTTCAAAGCACAGTCTGGTGCTTTGACATGGGAAAGCTAAATGCAGCCCAGGGTAATTTGCATATACTAAACCCTTGTGGAACCAGAGCTGAGCAAAAACTCTTCACAGGATCCAAGGCAGGGCTAGCAATGATCTTTCATACATGATTATATGGGTCATGAACCATTTGGTTCTTCCTACATACCAGATGATCACACTGTCATTACAAACACAATACAGCCAACATTTCTGCCTTGCACATTAGTATCACATTATAATCACTATGCATACACCTATAGATGTTATGTTTTGTTGCTTTATTTTGGTGCAAAGTAGCCATGTGACTCCCTTTATATTCAGACAAGTCACATTCTTGTTCTGATATGCTTCAAAATGTGTCCATCATGTGTGCAGAAAGAGGACCATCATGTGTTTAATTACTGTATTCACATATCAACAGAGAGTAAAAGGTTATTTACCTATCTGCATCTAATTATTCACAGTACATTATTATTCACAAGTACACTATTAGCATGCCACTTCCAAAGTACGTAAAGGAAAGTGAGGAAAAGAATCACAGCCCTGAGTCCTTTCACATTCACAGAGATGATGGTAGCACACATGACTACTGCAGAAAAAAAGGACAGAGGGTTGTTGAACCCATACAGACAGATGACCTCAAAGAGCTGTTTATAAAAAAAAGCAAACAACTTCTATTTGCTCTTCAAGCACTTGCTTTTATGTTTTTTTCTAGTTACTAAAAATTCACTTCTTAAAAGACTGCAGGCATGGGCTCACAGTCTACTTGAGAAAGAAATGCATTCATTCCAAGTCAAGCACACAATCAAGTCCTAAAATCTTTATCATATTTAATAAATGTCCATATCAGACAGGTATCTGTTGTTTGGGGGCTCTTTTGTACTTTCTTTTAGAGGTAGATTAAAAAATGTCTCTGTTTCAACACCCTTACTGTTTGGAAATGTTCATTTAGGAGCCTATATACATCAGGCCATTGTGAGTGCATGAGATGAGCAAGGTCTGGACACGTCTTTGTTTTGGACTTGATCTGTGTGCAACCACAACATCACTTAAACATATTTTAATTTGCAAATGACAAAATCTGTAACCATGCATCCTTTTTTCACCATCATACCTTACCACAAACCATCAGTTCACTTCAAAAAGTACCTTAGAATATAATTATACCCTGACTTCAATTCTTCAATAAAATCTGTATTGAAAGTTTGAGCACTTAAAGAAATTCAGCTTGCAGGGCAAGACAGGCATTGCAGTTACTACAGGAAGTTACAGTGTTTAAGGTTGCATCTGAGCATACTAATTGTATTCTACAGCTACTTTTGCCTAAATAGAATAATAATATATCCATTAGAAAAATATTTTGTCTTCTTGAAAAAAATTGTAATCAGTTATACACTACTACATTATAGAAATGGCAAAAGATGATTAAATAAAATTGTTAAAAAAAAAATTGAACCTCTTTGTTATGATTCCTTGAAATCAAACTGTAGAGCAGACAAAATAATTGCAAGTTTGTTTCTAGAAGTCTCAGAAAAGTGTCAAAGTGAAATAACCCTAGTAACCCTTCTAGAAGGAAAATCTAATATTCAGCTATAGTAAAAGCTAATACTCTCAAATTATCAAAGAAAATTGCTAACATAACCCATAGAAAGACTCCTAAATACATCAAAATGCCACTCTAAAGAGGAAGGCACTTCAGATTGTCATATGAGTATCTCTGTTGTCTTAAACGGGACTACCTAGGCACACAGTTCAGAATTATTTAGGAATAATATAAAATCTACATATCTAAATTTTCAGTGGCATTTTAAACAGAAATTAATAATAAATCACAAAAGATTTTACCAGAGTTGAAGTTTGTTCCTTAAGAACATTGATTCTCTTAAGAGTCTTAAAACTACCTTCAGCCAGCAAATTCAGGTGATCCTAATAGGTATTGCTGACAGTAACATTCAGCTGGCTAAAATAGATTTCCCAGTGCATTCCCACTTCAGGTCTTTTAGTGAATAGTAAGGTAGAGAGCAACTTTCTGTTAGCTTATTTGCCTCTCCTGCTTTGAGTGGCTAGCAGAAAGAAGGATGTCTGTGCACTAGATATAACGTGTTTGTGGTGGCTGTGTGATTAGAAAACACTGATAGGATCACTTCTGTATCAGTGAAGAGAAGGGGAACAACACAACAATGGGCATGCTCCACCTATTCACAAATAACCCTGGGTCTCAGTGGAAACTGCACACACTGACAAGCCTTGGAGCACTCTCATATGCCCCTCTGTGTAGTCCCAGGCAGCATTCCTCGAAACAGACAGCTGCCTCAGTTCCTGCAGCCACTAGCAGGATTTCAAATGTGACAGCAAAATGAGTATATACAGCTATGTGGAATCATTTGCACAGAAGCTCAGTGAGAACTGAAGAATCTAAGAATCTACATTTCTCTATTGTGTATCTGCACAAACCTCCACTTGCAGTTACCCTTGGAGGAGTGATGCAGTGATCTTATGAAGGAGCATGGTCAGAGAGCCCATTAAAAAAAATTTTAAAAATTGCAAAACTATATTACCAGTCAGAGCATCCAAACTTAAAGCTAAATCAAACATACAATGGTCTGAAAAGTGTGAATGGAACAGCAGTTGGCAGCTTTTCTGATTCCAATTGGAGCATGTCCAAATCGTGTAGGCAATGCTCCATGAAACCCACCAAAGGGAGGTTTCATACCTTCAGGTGATATGTAGGACCCAGCATACATAGTATATAAGCCAATCCTCCTGAGTGTAGACTGCAAAAACACAAACTCTGCTTTTCAGAAAAAGACATTAGAAAGGCATGTTTAAACTTCTGTCTCAATTCTGACCCTGAGCTCCCTTAGCACTGACCGTGTGCATGTCAGATAGATGTGTGGTTCAGTGAAAAGCAAAACTCGTTATTATTTCTTGGACTAAGAGATGTGCAATAAAAGATGTATCTTTTACCACATGGAACAGTTAAAATTTGTAACCCTTTCCCACAGGATGGCTGAAAACACAAGAGACCTTGTCACTGAAAAAGTCCTGAACAGACACCGCTACCAACTGTTATTAAGTTCAGTTTTTCAGAATCTTGGTCCAAGACCCTACAGTACTGGTGGACCAGAACCTGAGAGTCAGGGCCCCTTGGCTCCTTTTTTATACTTGTACAGACATTGCTGAGTATGAAAACCTGTGAAATGTTTCTACAGAAATCAAGGAGATTTTTGAAACTACTCTAGTGTCAGGTACATCTGCCTTCAAAGGTTCTTCAGGAATTAAAACTAAGAAAAATCACCAAAAGTAGAAAAAAAAATACTGAAAAAAAAATAAAGAGGCAAAAGTTTGAATTTCCAAAGGTTGGCATGATTAGGATTTGGTGTTCAAATGACAGAATTTGACAGAAGAGAAAGAATTTCTGATCATTTGAATTATTTTAATGAACGAGTTCCTCCCTAAAAAAACTGCATTCATAAACAATAAAATTCCATAATGTTTAACATAATCTTTGAATATACAATAAAACATTAAGAATGCCTGAGCCAAGAAGTCTACAGCAAGCATATCATTGACTCACAGTCTGGTTAAAATTACAGTTATAATACTGAGATAAACAGAAAATTAGAATTGAAAGAGAACTCCAGCAGTAGCCTATTCCTTGACTTAGTGAGATTTCTTAAACACCCTGCCATGTCCCAAATGAAGTGCTCCAAGAACTGTGACAGTTCAATTCACTTTTCCACTTCAATATTTCACAGAGCAGTGAGAAAGTATGAGTAGTATGTGCATTTTTGTAAGCCAAGAATGGCAGAACAATTTAGTGCCTCACAGCAGTCTGGAAACTCTTTTAGAAAAAAAAAAAAAATCCATAAAGTTTTTATTTGATCAAATTCTCTATTTATTTTTGCTAGATTCATTATCCACTGTGGCATAATTATGCACACCCAGACTACTTTGTTATGACACTACTGACCACTGTGCTAATAAGATGTAGCAAACAATCTGTTTACTCTCAAAGCCATTTTGAGCAAGTTAGAGTAATTCATTGTTATAAATCACACTGTAGTGTTCTGAATGCATAAAGCCCATGCACTTCAAGGCAGCTTATATTTTATCCAAGTTACAGTTGATTGACCCAGTAATTATAAAATGAAAATGTACCTCACACAGAGCGTAGGTGCATCAGTGCATCTTTTTCTAAGGGAAATACTCCAAAACATGATTGCAGAGACAAAGTAAATAGCCAGAATTTATATTATAATACTCTTCAATAGGTTAAATTCTGGCTGAAGAGTAAAGTACAGCTGTGGTTGTCTCAGGCATACACAGATCTGCTCTTTGCAAACATTCATCCAGCTGAACAGAAAGTTTTGACTGGAACACAGGGGGAAAAAAAAAAAGGAAGAAAAAAAAAGGGGGCAGGCAACCCAGCCTAACTACAAGGATGTTGTGAGGTTATGCAGGGAGCAAATCAAAAGGGCTAAAGTCCAGCTAGAACTTAAACTGGCCACTGCCATGAAAGACAATAAAAAGACTTCTATAAATACACCAGCAACAAAAGGACGACTGAGGAAAATCTCCATCCTTTGTTGGAAACACAGGAGGAAACACAGTGATAAAGGATGAGGAAAAGGCTGAGGTACTTGATGCCTTCTTTGCCTCAGACTTTAAGACCAATTGTTCTGGGGGTACACAGGCCCCTGAGCTAGAAAACAGCAAGACAGAACAGGAGAGCAGCCTCCATATTACAAGAGAAAATGGCCAGTGACCTGCTACATCACTTGGACACAACAAGCCTCTGGGGCTGGAAGGGATCCATCCCAGGGTACTGAGTGAGCTGGGGAAGTGCTCACCAATCCACTTTCTGTTTCTTACCAGCAGTCCTGGCTAATTGGAGAGGTCCCAGTTGACCAGAGGTCAGAAAATGTGACACCCATCTACAAGAAGGGTCTGAAGGAGGATCTGGGGAACTATAGGCCTGTCAGCCTGACCTTGGTGCAGGAGAAGGTCATGGAGCAGATCACCTTGAGTGTGGTCACACAGCACATGCAGGACACCAGATCATGTCCAGACAGCATGGGTTTAGGAAGGGAGGTCCTGCTTGACAAACTTCACCTGCTTACCAGATGAGTGAAAGTCTGTAGATCGTGTCTGCCTGGCATTTAACAAAGCCTTTGACACCATTTCCCACAGAATTCTCCTGGGGAAAATGGTTGCCCATGGCTTATATGGATGGGAGTACACTTCACTAGGTAAAAAACAGATGAACACCCAGGCCTAGAGAATGGTAGTGAATGGAGTTACATCCAGCTGGCAGATGGTCACTCATGATGTTCCCCAGGGATCAGTATTGGGCCAGTCCCATTTAATATATTAATGGATGGTTTGGATGAGATCTAGGACACCCCCAATCAGTTTGCAAATAACATCAAGCTGGGCAGGAGTGTTGATGTGCTGAGCGGTAGGAAGGCTTTACAGAGGGATCTGGACAGGCTGGATTGATGGGCAAAGGTTCAACAAGGAAGGCCCAGTCATGGGTCCTTCACTTCAATCACAATAACCTCATGCCTGGGGGAAGAGTGGATGGAAAGCTTCCCAGTGGAAAAGGCCCTGGGTGTGCTGGTTGACAGTGGCTGAACATGAGCCAGGGTGTGTCCAGATGGTCAAGAAGACTGACAGAATCCAGACTTCTATTCAGAAATAGTGTGGCCAGCAGGATTAGGGCAGGGATCCTCCCTCTGTACTTGGCGAGGCCACACATTGAGTCCTGTATTCTGTTTTGGGGCCCCCACAACAAGAAAGACATTGAGGTGCTGGGAGTCTGTCCAGAGAAGGATAGGTGAGCTGGTGAAGGGTCTGGAGAATAAGTCTTATGAGGAGCAGCTGAGGGAGCTGGGATTGTTTAGCCTGAAGAAAAGGAGGCTGAGGGGAAACCTTATCACACTCTACAATTACATGAAAGAAGATTATGGTACCTCTCCCAAGAAACAAGCAATAGCACAAGAGGAAATGGCCTGAAGTTGCACCGGGGGAGAATGGTATCAGAATGGATATTAGAAAAAAATTCTTCCAGGAAAGGTAGTATTGGAACACACTGCCCAGGGAAACAGTTGAGACACCATCCCTGGAAGTATAAAAAAGATTTGTGGATCTGGTGGTTAGAGACCTGGTTTAGTGGAGAACTTGGCAGTGCTGGGTTAATGGTTGGACTTGATGATCTTAAAGGTATTCTGTAACCTAAATTATGCTATGATTCTAAGAGGTTGCAGTCATCAAAAGTCACTCATCAAAAAAGAAGGCAGCCCAGCGGAATAATTATTTTAAACTATTTAAGCTATCCTAGTTCATTTTTTCTGGGAAAAAATGGGAGTGCTCATATGAGCAGCATGCAAGCGGATCTGAGGACAATAATTTTTGACAGAAAAACAAGGAGCTGAGGGCAGTAACCTTTACCACCAACAAAGCCAGATGGTTTGTTCATGCCACAAGGCTACAGAAACCTCTAGTGCTTCAGGAATGCAGACCTTCAATGAGAAAAAATTTTGAGCATTCAAGAGAAAAAAAAACAAATACCACCACTGCTACTGACAAGAAGTAGACATAATTCATCCTAGCATCAAAAAGGCAGATGGTTCATCTAACAAGAAAAATCAATGGTATTTGTCATAGTTAATGATGACATTTTTTAAACTTCTCTGTATTTGCAGGGCAAAGGCCAGCCAAGCTATGCATATTTCATCTGCTGGAAGAAATGTTGACCTTAATGTCTTGCCCTTTTTCAACTCTGACCTTTTAAGACTACAGTGAAGGGGTAATTATCATTAAAGTGGGAATAGATATTCACATGAAGGATAACAGAGTTTTTAGTCCAATTTGTTACTTAATTCTTTTGTTTAGAGAGTAGTAAGATTTTTTGCTCCTGAAACAATACAGCTACAATACATTTATGTTCCCCTTACCCTTAACATATTTTGTTGTATTTGAGGAGTAGAAGGGATTAAAGTCGCTGTAAAGGTCCTGTACATATCACTTTGGCAGGTAAGACAGTAACTAAGAACTAACTAGAGCAATCTGCAGCTTGAATACAGACAACATATGTTTTTGCTCTGTCGTCAAGCATAGAAATGTTTTCTTGCAGTTTGACACAAGTAAATAATCTTGTCTCAAGGGAGTGAAGCAGCCCATTCATATGTATTTAATTTCCATCCTTCCTGTTTTAAATCATCCTAAATTAGTTTCTCTTGATTTCTTCTTTTAGTAAGAATTTCTTATCTGTCTAATCTATGACTGGAATGTAGGTAGGCTAAATTAATTATATACCTTTGTTAAGCAAGCTAGCTCGAAACAAGGAAAGCCGTGTCCCTGTTAAGTAGCCTTAAGCAAAAATAAGCCATTTAAGCTGCATATTTCCTGAAGAAAGCCCTAAAAAGGAGATGAAGACACTAATTATGTATGTAGGAAGCTAAAAGTAACACAAAACCCCAAGAAATCAATGTGAATAATTTCCTAAGATAGGTTTGGGAAACCGTAGAAATAAAGTATCATGATTCATAGCTCCATGTTTGAATCGAGATTTCCAACTAAAAGGAATTGCTTTCTCTTTATTCCTACTATCTAGCAGAAAGAGAGTTTCATATGCACTCTTTGTTTGGCAACATGATTTCACTAAGATATGCTGGATCCAGAATGTGACCATTACCTTTTAGGGTGGTGCGAAGACGGTGTCCTTAGAAGTTGATTTGCTGCTATCCAATTGTTCTAGGCCATTATGTCCGCATTACATATTAACCAGAAAGGAAGTTTGCTCCAGCCCTTGGTCCTAAATGCATGGGCAGAAAGCTAAGCACTCTGTAGAGAACTTTAGATCCACACTGGAAGTGGAGTGGTCCAGACAGTGCCTTAGTGCATGGCTTCATCTCTTTAGAAGAGAAACTGCTGGCTGCTTGGCTGTCTATCGCACAATGCTAAGTATATACACAATTAATTACCAGATGTGGATTTCACTGGCTTCATTTTCATGCTCACTCATTTCTAACCTCAGATCTTATGTTGAATTGCTAAAGGGTAAATTGCTGGTAGAAGACTTCCCTCTATCAACTTCATGTGATCAATGATTCTCCTGTTAAAAAACCAAAAATCTGGCAGACAACCCCCAGTATTCAGTCCTTTGCTGAAGGACTGCAGCCTTTGGAGAGGACCCATGTTAGAATAAGGAAAAGTGTGAAAGCAAAGGAGCAGCCATGAGGAGCTGTTACAGATTCCCCACCCATTCTGTGACACTCAGCTGGGGAAAGAAATTGAGGATTTGGAACAAAGGAGAGGAGTTAACACTGGGGGAAAAAATCAGAGAGTGGAGGGAAGAGTTTTATTTATCACCATCTTAATTTATTTTAAATGGCAATAAATTAAATTGCTTTTCTCCAAGTCAAGTCTGTTTTGCTGTGAGACTAATTGGGAAATTATTTCCTTGTCTTCATTTTGACCCACAAGCTTTTC
Source organism: Sinosuthora webbiana (assembly GCA_013397395.1). Lineage (NCBI taxonomy): Eukaryota > Metazoa > Chordata > Aves > Passeriformes > Sylviidae > Sinosuthora > Sinosuthora webbiana. The sequence continues at coordinate 37,184 of VXBN01011671.1, forward strand.
CATCTGATTTTCTTCTTCTGTTGTTTAGAAGAGAATAAGAAGACGGGAAATGAGAGAGCCGCAGCTAGGTGGGCATCTGGCAGCCAGCCAAGATCAAACCACTACAACCAAGCAATTTCTTAAACTGGAAAAATACTTGAGAAACCATTATTGTAATTCAAATTAATAATCAGTCTTACACACTCCCTCACACATGACAATGACCATTTGATTTGATTAGAGGTTCCTGTTGCTTTAAATATCTTTTCCCATAAAGAACATTAATAGCTTTTTTAATTAGCTTAAAACAAAGACAAAAAAAACACACCAAAAATATTTTTTAAGAACTATTTCTTTGAGAACTATTTTCTAAGGTGTGCACTGTAATACCTTGAGCTTTCACCTGTCTTTATGTATAGCTTAAAACCACAATTTAGGCAGTAATTACTTCAAATAGCCTTTAGTAATCCTATAATGTATTTTTATAGTTCTAAAACCTTTTTCAGTAACAGTTACTCTTATCCAATGCCTGACTTCAGAATAACAGAGTACACTTCTCATATCCTGGATACACTTGGTTTCTTAGAAAGCACTGCTTTCTCTCAAAATGGACCTGCTGAAGCAGTGATGGTACTTCAGTTATAAGGAGCAGCCCTTAGAGCAAGACCTGTGACCTACTGCTCTTCACCCATACAAGACTTCACTGACAACCAAATTAAAAGCCAGGTGCTCTTTTGCACCAGCACTCACTTTATTCTCCTGCTTGTCTTCCTGTCCCTGGAATCATACCTTCTTTTTTTTCAAATACTTTCTTAGCTCCAAGAAGATATGGGGAGGCTGCAAAATCTGAGAACAGATTGGAGCATGATATTTTGAGTTAATTTCTGAAAGACAGAGGAGTAGTTTTGAACACTTTAGGGTGAAGGGATCAAATATGAGTTTCTCACTTTCTGCAGGGGTATTTTGAGGAAAAAGTCCCTCTATACAAAAGTTCTACCCCACAAGCCATTGGTGGCCAGGTTATGAACCTAAAAAGACTGAGTTTTGAACTGTATGATTTTTGAAAGACATCATCACCCCGATCAGCCAAATAACTGTACTTTCTGTATTTCCAGTTCTGATAAATGGCAATGGAGCAGCTCTTGGTTTTCCAAAAAATGAGAAGTTGGAAATACAGAAGGAAATTCTCTCCATTTCACGCAAGGCTTATATAAATGTGCAATTCTACTGCTTGTAGACTCACACTGTTCCAATACAAAACTTTAGACTCTTTACAGATGTTTCCATGGACATTTCTCTACAGAATTACTGACATACCAAGACGCCGGACATATCAAGTACTACAATAGCTGTTTTGATATATTGATATATAAGTAAGTATACTGATAGCATACTTACTGCTTTGTTCCACATGCCACGCCAAAGTGCAAAATCAGTAAAGCCACAGTAATGGCACTCTAATACTGTGATGCCAAGTGAATTTGTAAAAGCCATCAAACCACATAGCAAGGCTGCTACTACACACTGCTATATATCATTCTGGAAAAATACCACTGACATCACTCCACTTTTGAATGTTTTAATTTCATCATGGAATCAAGGAAGTTCCAAAATTAATCTGCCTCTTTTTAAAGGTATTAATTTGATGTGTTTTTCAGATTCTGCTTCAATAATGTGGACAATTCTAATCTCTGCATAAGAGAGCAGATGTGTACTGGGCTGGTGCTCAAATACCCTGCAGAGTGAGATCCAAATAAATACAATTTAGAAAGCTAATTTATTACTCTTATGTTCTTTCTTTCTTTCTTGTGGATTAGGAATGATACTTTCCCAATTTAGTGCTTCCACTGAGAGACTCCTGAACACATGCTTCTCACTCTCTCCCTTGCTTCCTTCTCCCCCTTTCCGTCTCCAGCAGCAGGATGGAGAGGAGAACTGGAGATAGGTGACTATTCTGTCACTTCTGTACAGTCTTACAAAGGACAATAAGTAGGGAATTCCTTCATTTCATGCATACACCAGACTTCTATGGATCCACATTCATCTTTCAGCTAGACTACCACAGCAGGATATCCAAAGGAGTCTGCTAACAGCTTGCCCTCCTTGAGAAAATCTAATCATTTCCACAGCTCCAAGGTAGACACCTTTTCACAACCTAAATTTTACCCTCTCTGCCTCACCAGAAACTTTGTGATGGGGGTTAAGGCAACCAAAATATTGTCTTCATTGATTTGCGGTTTTGGTGACCTGGGTTGAAACAATTTAGGCCATTTTACTAGAAACAATCAAAGGTTTTACTCCACTCATCCTTTCTCTCCATTGGTCTCTACATAGTTTAACATTCCTTGCCTCAACCAGTTATTCCAACTGGAATTTATTCAGCTGGGACCACTGGCACTGGAATTCCTCAATCCACAGAGCAGCTTCAAGCAACTCAATTTCCAACTGTTGTTCATGTCTGCTCCCCAAAACAAGATCTAATCCTAGGTAGGTCCTATAAAACAGGGAATAATCAATATGCACCATGAAGTCTAAAATAAAGGAAAAATATCAATCAACCAGAAAGCCCCACTGCAGTACACTGCATATATTTGTTGAAGAAGAAATAAAAAAAAGTAGATCAGCTGCTCAAAAGTAAGGGGCGGGGGGGGCGGGGAGAGGGCAGCAGGGGATGCTGTATGGGAGAGGGAGGTAGCAGGAGGCAGTTTATATGCCAGGTACCTTTTCACTTTTAAATTTTTGTATGTTCTGAATCCACTATATTGAGAAGAACTCATAGGTATAGGAGAATCATAGTGCTGGGTTCTCCTTCCCCCCTTCCTTTTCATTTTGGTGATAAAATTCAAAAGCTAATAAAACCAGACAGATTATAGCAGCATTGATGAATGGCCATGTCTGGATTTCCTGTCTGGAGACCAGAGCAGGCACTGTCTGAGAAAGAAGACAAGACAGTCACTGCATAGAAAGAAAAGGAATATCCAGCAGATGGATTATGTCTGGCTGGTCCCATTATTAATACTGATCTGTATCAGGCAGTGATGAATACATAGAAGCACTCAGAAATACTAATAGTTTCACCCTTTAAGTACTAATTTCTATCCTTCTATCCTATTTAACATTAAAAATGCTCTGTGATCTTGTCATTGATGGAAATGGTTATAATGAAGAGGCAGGTCTCTTGGGAAGAAAGACTATGCCAAATTTAATGAAAAATATTAAAATCAGCTTGAGAGGTAGAGAAGTCATAAACTATAATCAAAGAATATCAGAGAAAACTCTTTCCCCCTAAACAATTTATATTCTTATTTAAATGTAATTTTTAAATCCTAAATCTAAGGATATTTTCAGTTATCAAGACTGTGGACTAAATATATTCTAAGCCATTGAAAAAAAGAAGGAAAACAGGACATATTAGGTAATGTGTTGACATTAACAATCAATTACACAGCATTCATGCTGCACGGGAGTTAAGCTTAGTTTAACAAAATCTCTAAATCTCCATTTTCCTGGATCTTTAACTCTTTCAGAAGCCTCTTCTGAGAAATTAAAGAATGTGAATGCACTGACAAACAAACAGGTAAAAAAAACACCTCACCCTAGGTCCTGAAAGTCAGAAAATGTCCACTAAAACAAACTGGAAACAGCAGTGGGTCACGTGTCTGGAGGAGACAGCAAAAAACTCCCAACCAGGCTGTGGCATCCAACATATCACTTATTCAAGTAGGGGAGATCATTTAGATTGTGAGGGTTTGGATGTTGACTCTCAGACTCACGGTTCTTGTTGACTATTTTGTTGATTGTCCAGTTTGGAGTATTAATGTGACACAGGACAAAAGGATAGGCTATGGCCTAAATGAACACACTTTCTTGTGAGCTGCCGCTGCTTCATGATACTCAAAAAATTTTCTCTTTTGACATGAAAAGAAGCAGAGTGATGTTTCCTCCTGAAGCATGCCAGGACCTGTGCAATACACATTTAGGTATCAGAACAGGCTTTTAAGATCTACTTGCTGAAAAAGATTTGCTAAAAGTGACTGCAAGCTTGACTTGATGGCTAAGGAGAGTGGGAGAAATGTAAAAAAACACAAATGTAATATAGGTGGTACCTATCAGCCAAGATAGTAACATGTATTAATAAGGCAACTGCACAACATAACTGACGATTAAAATGCTCCTAAGTGGCATGATCTGAGGATTGTAGCCACCAGGTGGCTAAAATCTGTAGGTCTGCATTGTCATTGCACACCAATATCTGCCATCTCTCAACATCTGCATCAAACAAGAAACTTCTCCTGGGCTAAACTTTCCTTATGAAATGATCCACAGACAGAGGCATATGGGGATAATGGGGAAAAAGAGTGCTTTCTTTTGTTCTCCCTCCTCTTTTTCCTGGAAATACAGGTAAGCAGGTCTAGATCATACTCAGAGCAGAGACTCCCACATCTGCTCAGGCTCCTGCCTATGCCACCAAGACAATCTTCCCTGGCTCCTTTTTCTGAGCCTGAGATCCTATCCCTCACCTAAGGGTGTTTAAAAACACAGCTGTGGGCTAAGAGAGGATATAAAGCTGTAAAGGTAAATCACACAGACTAAAACATTCCTTTCTTTCCAGCCAGCAGATACTTCTGCTTTAGCTTGACTCTTCTTGTAATGAGAAACAAGTATGGTCTTATAAATCTATATCTCAAATGCAGGATAATTTCTAGGCTATTTTATTCACAAATAGTTGTATGAAATTTTTTATTCAGAGCAAATTTCAGCAACTCAAGTATTGTTTTGAACATATTGTCACAAATTCAGTGCCCCAAGAAAGCCCTAAGAAAGCCTACTTCAGTCATAAGACATAATTTTTCACATATATTTCACCTGAAGTGAGACTTTGCTATCTTGAAATATATTTTTTTTCTTCATTCTGTCATTTGCCACATTTAACCTCAGATTTCAATCACACTGAAGAAGCTGTTGTTTCACGCCTAAAAACAATTACAAGAAATTAATAGTTTTAGTTATTTCCATTACTCTGACACTGATTTTGTGTGCAGCCCCAGGAAAATCAGTATCTGCTCTGCTATTCTCTCATTTTTCTGTAAAGTAGAAGTACTAATACACACTTGTTTTTTCAAAGTTTAGTTGGCAGCTTATGTTACATGAGTGTTTGTAAAAAGCTTTGACATTTCTGGGAAAAACATCAAAGTCTATAAATGCCATCTTCATAAATATAGATATTCAAATGAAAAATTTTTCCCTTTATTTTCTTACTATTAAAAATAAAAGTTTTATTCATGTTATGTTAGAAAAGCTTCATTTTTAGACTGGAGTCCTTATAATTACACACATGAACTCCCACAAAAACATTTTAGAGTTAGGAAACTTTGAGTCCTTTCCTACAATACACATAAAAGCTTTTTTAGTTTTTCATTTTTAACATAAAAAGAAAGATTTTCAGTAGGCTTTCAGGACACCCAAAGCTCTTTTCAGTTTCCTGAAGAATGAACATTGAAAACCTTTTTCTTATTTAACAGTCTTCAGTAATGCAAGATGTTCCATGAAATCATTGGAGAAAACTTTGATACTCTTATTAATGCTGAGTAACACTTAACTAACAGGTTTCTGCAGAAAATATTACTCAACATAAGATTCTGAACAAGAAAGATTATTAGTGTCAGAATCTTTTTTAAAGCCTTTCCAAGATAATTTATCTGAAAATGTTTTTAAATCTAGACTCAAAAAAAAAAAATCACAGCAAGGCACATTATTAATTACAGAGAAAAAAAATCCATTAATACTTGGGGTTACATTTCTACTTTACTGTCTAGCGGACAGTGTAATAATATCAGTGCATACACAGGTTTTATCTTCAGCACTTCATCCTGCTTTTAAAAGCAATATAGTTTACATATCAATAAATTTATAACCACTGCATTAGAAAATTTGAGTATGAAATTAAGTTTTTGAAATAACTTGAATTTGATAAGGAAGACCATATTTTTCAAAACATAGCACAAGTCATTAGTTAACAAAAGTACTTTAAAAACAGCTCTGCCAATGTGGATGGAATTTGTTTTAATAGCCTTGAAAAGCCCATGATTTACGATCTCTGTCAAAAGCATTATGCATTTTTACAGTTCCTATTCAGATCAGCATATTTCTAATTTCATAATGTAGTATGGAAATTAACTGCTTGGATTTCTCCATTTTGCATTTCAATTTGCAGACCAACATATTCCTTTAGGAACACCAAGTTCCATATGTGTCTCTTGGTTATGTCAATAGTAAAGCACAGCATGTTTGTCTACAGCCCTTTACAGTTGTCTTCTATTACCAAATGTTACTGTACATTATATAGTCTCTGAAAAATGAGGGCTCTAAATAGTTATTTCAGGTGTGTATGCCATTAAAATAATACCTATACTAAATATTCAGAATGGTCAAGGCAAAAGTTAAACACACTTCTGTAGAGTTTTTGAGATTCAATTATAAACCAAAATCAAATACTTAAAGGTACTTTTTTTCTGCAATTAACCCTAGGTCAATAGGTCAATAACATCCTTCTTGTTATAGCTGAAAGCTAGAGCTGAAGTTTCTTTTTTCCAGGTTAATATCAAGACTCCTGAAAACTTTACACAGAACTGTAATTAGCAGAGCCCACGAAATCCACCATGTCAGAGAGATCTGATATTTAAATATCTCTAGATCTAGGTAACCTAGAACAGTCACCCATATATGCTTAGCGAGAAGTTTTATGGAGGCATTTTGTAGTTCCTACAAATAGTTCCATTTTAGCACATATCTTCCTGCACACAAATAGACTCACAGATATTTTCTACAATATGGAGCTGCTTATGGTATTAACATTGGCCTAAAATTCATTGCACTCAAGGAAGATCTGGAGAGTGTGTTCTTTGTAAATTCTTTCTGCCCTATCCAGTTGCTCTCAGTTGCTCATTACTATTTCAGCTTCTCCCATCAGATGCAACTCCTGGGTTTTTTTGGGGGTTTTTTTTGGTTGTTTTTTTTTTTGTGTGTGTGTTTTTGTTTTTGTTTTTTGTTGTTGTTGTTTTGTTTTGTTTGTTGTTGTTGTTGTGTTGTGTTGTGTTGTGTTGTGTTGTGTTGTGTTGTTTTGTTTTGTTTTGTTTTGTTTTGTTTTGTTTTGTTTTGTTTTGAGGACTCCAATGTTAGTATCACTGCTATTGCAGAGCTCATTGCATCCAAATAAGCTATGTGACCAGTGGCCATTCTCATGCTTCTTGAGAGTATTAAAAGGAACATGTCCACCACAAGCAAGGAAATAAAGCAAATATTTTTAAATCATAGTTCCTAAAAAATTATTTTAAATGCTGTAAGCTTCATTTTTATTTTCAGACCTCTCCTCAAACAGGAATTCTTTGTCCAAGTCTAGAATGCCTCTGCAATACTTTTATCTGAAAGGCAACTACCCAAGTGGTATGTGAGGAAGTCTGGTTTGTCTGTGACAAGGTGAGAGAGAACGAATACAACTAGAATGGAAGCTGAGATCAGAGTTGGTAGAACTGCCTGCTGTGAAGAATACCATGGAGGAAGAAGGTCCACCCTCACAAAACGGTAATCACAACACAACCTTAGCTAAACACAATAGTTACGCAGGGTGATAGTGCTGCTGCCATCCTAACAGTGGCAAACCCAATTACTTCTATAGAGGTCCTTTTAGAACCTAGGATAATAGAAACAAATGCATGCTTTCAATATACTTTCATAGAGAAAACAGTGTAGTTTAAGTCAGTTCATCAGCCTGAATAATTTGGAGCTTTACTGTACTAAGCACTATACTTACCATTTTTTCTACCTCATCTTTTTCATTATGTCAGCCTTAAAGACATCCTTGTTTCTTTTTTCCTTCTTTCCTAGTAAAGAATTCTGACCCCGTTTTTACACCAATCACTCAATTTATAAAAGATCTTTGAAAAATTAAAATCTCCTTCAAACTCAGAAGTCAGTGAAACTTGAGGACATCCACTTAACTAAGGGGGCTGATCTTACCTGTGCCAAAAGTAACACGGTACCTAAAACAGCAGATAAGAATCAAACAGAAAACAAGATGAGGTACCTCAGAGCACCATTTCTAGCTCAAACTGAGCTGTTCTGTGACCCGCAGAAGACAACAGTCTTTATCTATATAGCACTTCCAGCCCTTACCCACCAATAGAAGAGGTGCATTAAACAGCTACATTGTTTTGCTGCTTTTGGTTTTAAAAGCAAGCCCACAGAAGGGAACTCTGGCAAAATCAGAGAACCTATTTTAACATAACTTTCAAGATATCTTCCTAAGTGATCATAAAGGAAAAGGAAGAGATAACAGAGAGGCTTTGTCAGAACAATCCGTCAAGCTAGGAGTCTCAAAGGAAATGGTGGAGAAGAGTTGGATTTCTGCATCATTAGAAGTCTCTATCACCTCAGTAAAATAACAAATGCTGTCTCCAAAGAGATCCAGCATTGAAAAAAACACACAGGAAAGCACAGTTATCAGAAGGTCAGTTCAATTAGCAGTAAGACTGCGAAATAAAGGTCCCCCTGCCCTTCACACCCACAGTGGGAGAACCAACTGTACTTCTGAAGTGTAATAGACTTCTCCCATCTCCATATTAAGTCACAGGGCTCTTCAGCTTTCTGTGGTCTACTGCAAAGACAGTCTTGTCCCTAAAGATAAGGAACAATAAAGACATTTTTAAAGTAATAAAAAAATATCTTTCATCCATGGCTTGTCACCTCTGCTCCTCCAAGGAAACAGAGAAGGGACAAAAAGGCAGAAGCAGTTCCACCTGCCTAAAGGAGGAGGAACCACAATGGGGAAAATGAACAGGACTTCAAACTAAATGCTGTTAAAAAAGGAAAAAAGAGCTTATCATATAACGCAACCATTTCTGGAAAGGGAGCCACGGTAACAGATGTTTGGGGTTTGGTTTTATTTTTTTTCAATTTAGCATTCCTAGTTTTCAATTAATCAACATACTTGAAGCTGTAAAAACTTAAGAATAATACAACCATTATAACAAAATGTTACCAACTCTTCCTCTGCCCTTCTTGGACAGCTTTGGGGAAGTTGAGTATACAGACATAAACAGCTCTATCTGCAGGTTTTTATATTTCATTTGTGTCACCTCTATACACTGAGCCCTGCCTTACAGGATGGGAGGACAGATTTATTCTGGTAAGATTTTATAAGCAACATACATTTTTAAGTCTTGCCGGCACTATAAGCCTTGTCTTGCAAATGCAATCTGCATTAACAGCATTTTAGAGTAAGAAACATCTAAATCAATCAGGTGAACCCAAAACCAGGTTTTGTCTATTCACTTTTGGATAAGTAACTGGAGAGCATGTCAAAGCTTTTTTTGCATGCCAGCCTCTTTCATCTTCAAACAGATCCACAAATGGATTATTTATGGATGCGACAGCAGCCCTCTGAGTAAAACATAAAGGGCAGAGATTACAAAAGATTGATTTCCACAGCTCAGTACTGCCATAAACCTATAGCCCAAGCAGATGCACAGGGGAGAACTATCTTCCTTAGGTCAGCTGTTTATTTCTGGCATGTGTTGACAAATCCCTGGGGAGGATTAAAAGGACATTCATAGAGTAGTTTGAAAACATCAGTAAAGAAGTCCTGTTCTTCTAGTTTCCTCTAGTGTTTGCCTCCATTTCATGAATCATGTGGTTAACCCAGAGAAGAGATCCATTTCTACCTGTAGTGTAAGCCACATACATTCTTGTCTGTGGAAACACCACCAGAAGCCTTCTCTACTGAATTCACAAACTTTAGGAAATCAGCAGGATGAACTTACAAGTGGGTTTCTCTTTACTGACAATTCAGTCTGATGAGCAAAATATAGACAGGAGTTTTTCTTATCTCATTCCCACAAGCAGTGAAAATGTATAACATAAAACATCTGTAAATCTAAAATGTAATGGAACTATATATGTAATGGAACACCCTCATGATTATATCCATTCAAGTCCTCATTTTCATTTTGATGAATTTCTCATTGAAACAGAGCTATAAATATACTTTTGACAAGTATATTCATTCTATCAATTTTAATTGATTCAATTTTTCAAACAAGTTCAATTACTCCCTTTGCTTATTTTTTCCACAGAAGTCAAGAAAGCCAAGAGTAAACAATAGTAAACTAACCTCCCAGCTCTTCATAGGATAATTCTTCTACTGAATCAAAACTAATATTGTTAAGTGTTCAGAGTCTTTTGTCAGCTGACAGAAGATATTTCCATTCTCTTTTTAAACTGAATCATTAACAGACTGCTTTGTTCTTGCATTTGTTACAGTTTCTCCAGTCTGCTCAGTTCAGGCATAGATCCCAGAATGCATAAGGTACCATTTTCATTCATTGTATTCTAAACATAGAAATAAATTAATAAATCAGGTTTCCCACTCTGAGCAAAACACGCAGTGAATAGGTGGCACAAACAGTCTTCTGCTAGCTTCAGAACCACCACTCTGCAATGCAACAAACACCTCAAACACAACCCACTCAGCACCATAAGCAATTAAATTGAAAGTTAGTAGATATTCTTCTATCTCCAATTTCAATACAAATCACAGCTTCTAATTTGGCAGCTAGGCTCTTGAGACACACACACAGAGGAAAATGAAAGGGAAAAAAAGGCCACAATGGCAGATGCTTTCATTGCCAAAACTCTGCAGCTCACATTCCTATGGAGAATATGAATCCACTATCAGCAGGACTCTTCTACTTCACACAGAGGCCAGTTCTTAGTCCTAAGTGGTCTCAGAGCAAAAACAGCCAGAGTGCTTTACTGAAAATAATTATCTAAGCCCTACTGCATTTTGACCCATATTTCTTATGCTAAGACAGTGCCTCATTATAATTTCTTGTTTTGTTAATAAAAAGGTTTTAGATTCTGAGGGGTAGTAGAGACAGGAAAAAGAGCAAGGGTCTGAGATATTACTCCAACATGTCCATATGTGACTGCTGTGAATTGAATTCTCCTCAAACTACAAGTAGGCATTCAGCAGATATGAAACTTAAACTCTCCACAGTCACTCCCTTAGCCTAAGATTTCATTACAGCTGCTACAACTAAGAAACATACCTTCAGTAGATGTACTTAATATAGTGTCTAGATGGCTTTGATCAAAGTTTTTGTTGCCTTTTTTTTTTCATTTCCTGTGAATAAATGCACTTGGTGTGGAGAGAAACATAACCATTTTGATTTCCATGACCAGGTGCCTTAATACTTATTAACTAGGTGAAGTTACCTTCTGGCTGTCCCTAAAATTTAACCTGTTAGCACATAGTAACATACCAAATTGTGCTTATGGCCCAGACATTTACAGGCTGGCTGATATTCTTTCCTCCCTGTTTCTCTCTGCTCCTGCTGTCTGGAGACCTAACTACTAAAGTCACCTTGAAAAGATAAAAGGAAAAAGGACACTCAAGGCAAAGGGTCGCTGATCCATCCCTATGTAATAACTGAGTCTGGAAATTCAAGATATGTACATCAGGAAAGAGCAATTATTTTATAAGAAAGTTTGGAGCATCTCATACCAATAAATAGTATAGAACTGTTCCCAAGTTTTGCATCAATACTTTTTTTTCTGACAATCCTTATAAAGGCAATATTTATAAAATAGCATTCTTATTGTAAAAATTCATTGGGATGAATTGAATTGAATTGAATTGAATTGATTTGAATTGAATTGAATTGAATTGAATTGAATTGAATTGAATTGAAATGAAATGAAATGAATTGATTGAATTGAATTGATAAAAAACACTAGGAGTTTTCTGTAAAAGTACATTGGCTTTCATTATTGCAGTTACATTTGGAAATTTTTAAAAAAGGCAAAACCATTGTTAATTCCAGACACTCATTTTAATGGCAACTTTTCAAAGATTACTAAATGCATAAGAATATGGTAAATCAAATCCCTCAAATAATTTCGTCATGCCAGACTTCCTAAATAAGCTCTTGTACAAAGATATGTATTTTAATTGCATACAGAAAATGTCTGAAATCGAACTGCAGGTATAACGTTACGTCAGCTTTCAGACCTGCTTTTTTTGTCCCTTGCATATCATTTTGATCACCCTGTTTAGAATAAGGTGATATGCACAAAAAGAATCATTTTTCTTTTAAATTGTTAATTAAAAGATTCATACACACCGTCAGATCTCCCCTAAGAGCAATGTTCTGCACAGCTTTTAATGAGGTGAGTAAGAAAGGTCCAAAAACTATTCTTTCCTGTGGTCATATTTTTAGTTCATAACTTAGCATCCAGTCCTTACCCTCAAAACTTGCTGCAAAGTATCACAGAGACTACATTAAGATATGGAAATAGCCTGCTCCAGAATTTCAGAGAAATGGCAAGAAATGAGGACCTGCTCTGTTGGACTTTCAAGTTTCTCAGCGTAACTCCTTTACTGAATACTCAAGTCAGGTACAAGATTGCTATATACTGCTGCCACTCCACACTAATCTCATATTTTAGCATGGGCTTATTGTTTCTACAGGGAAAATTGATTTAATATGTAAAATATCCCCTTTGATTCAAGAGGCATTTGGAAAACCTTTTAAAGAGGTTTTCTTTCTAAAAGCTCACTGCATGTGTAATTTCATATGTCCACCTACAAAATGCCTAAGCAGCTCAGTGTTTCCAGACTGGGTAGACAACTCAAAAAGCAATGCAAAACATGCATTTTTTTTACCTTTTATTTGGGCTTCTCTTTTGAAATGTGTACTCATTTCACAACATCCCCAGGACCATCTGGCTTCAGGTTGCCTTTTTAGGCATATCTGTCCATCCCTAAAGGATTACTTGGCTTGAGCTCAGAGCTTAGGAAAGCTTACCAATAGAAAAAGGCAAATCAGATGTTAGCCAATAGAGAAAGACAAATAAGTTTTTAGATATATTATATTACAGTTCTTATACTCTGGTCACAACTGATACCTTTTCACTTCTCTAAGTGGATTTTTTTTTATTATTTTAAAGACAAATTTTAACTACAGCAAAAACAAAGAAGTCATTGAACCTCTTTTTTTTTCTTTTTTTCTTTTTTTTTTTCTTTATGCATTGCAATTACAGAAAAAATATAATATCACTTTGGGTCAATCTTCTGTGCCAATTCACAGAGTATTAAATAGCCTTACTTCCCGCATACAGAATTTTAAATTGTGTAAGCAGCAAATGGGAACGAAGGGTCATTTTGACCATGCTAGTGCGTGTGGTGTTAAGTGTTTTATTTCTAATTGTAGAACCTCTAAAACTGAGGCTTTATATAAGAAATTACATAAAATAACAAATAGTTAAATTCACCACAGGAATGAATTTCAAGAAATAAATATGATAATAGGATGATTTTAAACAGTATGATTTCTTGATGGCAGTCTAAACATTGTTCAGTGCATGGAGAGGAAAGAAGAAAAGGAGAAGTCAGGATGACAGACTGCAGCAAGGACTCCTGTTGCCCAAGGACTCAGACCGCTATTAATGAGCTGTAGACAGGATCTGATTTGCCTATTCCTGCCATACACAAAGGGAGAGGACTTAATTAATGACAAATTATCACTTATATGATAATGCAGAGGGCTTCTATCAGAAAATTACGTCTACAGTATTAAATTGCTGTTACTGTTTTGAAAGGTGAGAAGTATATATTAACCAAAAAACACACAACAAACCAAACAACAATAAAAAAATCTTGGTTTTAATCTTATTCCATAGCAGATAACAAAAAATAGCAGCATGAACAAAAAATCTGGTAATTTTTTTTTTTAAATCAGATTTTTGTTTAGTTTCATCTACATAGACTCCTTTCTTTATGTTATGTTGTATGAAATTCTTATTCTGCCACTAAAGCAGTCTGGTGATCTACTAATTAGAGCTATTAGCCTTAAATGTCCTTTGAATTTTGTACATTCAGTCAACACCTATCCCAAACTGTGCTTTGATCTTTGATGCAAATGTAAGAAGCATCTTCACGTTGTCCCTTGAGGAACATAGTGCTGTCACTTTAACTTTATGGCTGATGCTGCCTGGGGTTAATATAGTATTGCTCTCAGATGCAATAAATGAAGAGACCACATTTTTCTGAGAAGAAGAATCAGACTTACAGTCCTTCAATTTTAAATGTCTCATTTGGTATTTCCAATATTTTATTTTGCACTGTATTATTTAAAGAAAATAATCTGAATATTTTTATTGTCCACAGGTACAATGCAATATTTCATTCTGCCAACGTCCCTTTTCCTTTAAAAACAGCTGTATGGATGAGTTATTTTTAAGATATTCCTTAAAGAACTTTTTGTAAGACAACAATTGCAAATTAAAGCACAGTTATAATTTCTATTGAGCCCTTCTAGTCTTTTATGGTTTGACTCTCTATTAGAGTTACTATTAGCAACTCCCTGCAGAGCCTCTTTTTGTAATCAAAATGACAACCCATATCATCACCAGTAAACATTGTCTGAAATGTAATACAATACTTCTTTGAAAGAGGCAAAGGCAATTTTAAATTTACAGCCTAAGACTACACTGTAAAAGTAAATGGAAAAGGTCATCAAATTCAGAGGGCATCTGATTAGGACAAGAGTTATAAAAATGAATCAGTAAACATTTCAAGTGGCATTTTTAGACTAAAAAAATCAAATCATCTCTTTGTGGATTTGCTGTTGTAGAGTCTGGTCCTGTTTTGCAGTGCTGCTGATGTACCCCCTCTGTAAATCCTTAACACAGAACACATAGGCAACACCAGCAGCAACTCTTCTCCTCGTTCTCTAACATTCCCATCAGCGTCCATACTTAGGTTTTAACTTGTTTTTTCTGTGATGTCTCAAGCAGATAGTTCCTTCTGTATCCTTTGTCACAGGTGAAATTGTTCACCCTGCCAGCTTAGACTTGCCTGTACCCTGATACAGGCCATGGCATTCTTTTGTGAAGTGGGAGTTCAGGATTCATGTCTCTTTAACAAAATTTAAAGTCCTGGATTTTCCACTGCTGAATATGCACTCTAACCATTGCACTGCTCAGGAGTCAGTGTAAACTGAACTCATGATCTTCAGTATGTCATTCGTTTGCTTGATAAATCAAGCTCTTCCAAGGACTTATGCAAAGTTTACTCACATCTGTCACTATCTCTGAGACACAGCAGGCCTTGATTAGGGACTTCATATTTCTGAACAGTGACCTGAGACCAAGTGAACAGTTCACATGGCAATTTTAGCCCTTAGTCACCTGTGGATGCCTACTCCATTTCAGTCCCTAATATATTTTGGTGCACATACCCCTCTGTATATGTCATACAAGGGCAAAACTGATTAGTCCAAAGATATTGTACATTTGAATTTAATACAAATGCATGCAGATGGCAAGGCATTTTCAATTGTTTCTATAAGTAGCTTGATCACATGGATCTGCAAGAATGTCAATTTCTGCCCAGTGATCTGAAGAAAGAAGTTTCATAGCTCAGTAAAATATATTAGTGTGCATTCAAAGAGGAAACAAAATTTAAAAAAAAAATAAAAAAGAATAAGAGAGCAACAAGGACCACTGGTATGAAATCTGCAGAGCTTTGTTTTTTTCTCCTTTTGAAAGTGACCCCTGTGAAAGTCACAATTATCTTGTTCCTTACAAATAAGGATCAGCAATCAATGTGATTTTATTTTTCCCAAAGATAGTGCCTTCAGTTTTAAGTATGATAATTTTATGTATTTATATTGGGAGAATTATTTTCATTTAGGGAACTATTTTTTTTAAACACACATCTAATACAAATGATGAAATGACAGTATTATTATATATGGTGTTAAGAAAAAGAATTTACTGAAAAGCATTTATACATTTTGTCTCACAATTACATAATTCTTATACTAACCCTGTTGCCTACATCTTCACATTTTCAAGAGGTGTGAATTTGACAGATCAGATGTCGGTTCAGAAAAAGTACACTAGAATTTGCAAAAGGTTGGATGCCATTCTGGCTACACTGATTAAAGACTGACACATATTTGGAACACATTAGTTTAAGACTGAAGATGAAAACAAAGGAAAGTAAGAAGACATGGAGGTTATGATTGATGGATGGTACATTATTCTAAATTAATACTTAAACTGGGAGCTGACAGTGGAGCAAAACAAAAAATGTTGTATTTTGTCTGATATGCTGCCCTCACAATAGAATACACGGAAGGTTCGGAGAAAAAAATACTCTGCTGTTTACAGCAAACACATAAAATATCACCTTAACTCTTTATAAATATCTCCTTTATAACACAAATTGAAATGCCATCTTCATTTTAGAGTTGATTGCGTGCTACCATCTACCCTGTCAGACCCAACCTTAGGAATCTCAGCACTTTAAAATCTCTCTAACCTCTGTGTACAGTTATCCACAACTCAGACACCCCTGTATTTCAAGGTGAAGGATGCCAAACCCCAAATATTTCCTTGTCCACTCTTACATGCATACTCCTTTCCCTTTACCCCAGCGTCTCCAAATTCTCTACTAGCAATGTCTGCTTACCTTTATCTCCCAACATCCCTTGCCCCTATCCTCTTTCCTTCTGTATCACCGATTTTTAATTTTCTTTCTCTGGTGTGCTCAGACATCATCACCAGTCTGTCTGACCCAGGTTTGTCAAGCAGCTTCTGATGCAGGGTTGGGGTGAGATGGGGCGACATCTGTGCTGGCAAGGGGACTTCACATACCAGTGACCAACTGGGCAATCCGACCACCTTTCCACATCATTTATTTTTCCTTGCATCTTCAGATCCTTTCCTCATAGCCAAGATTTGTTTGGCCATCTACGATTGTGCAACACTTCTCTTGAATATCTATCTGCTATGTGCAAGTGTCTCACAGGAGAGACCCACACTGAGTATCAGCAGTTGGCCATGTCTCATATGTAAAAACCAGTATGAATCTCATCATAAGCATCTTTGTAAGTCTGTAATTTCACTCTTTCACATCCTCACTCACTCAGAGAAACTATAAACACCTCCAGTCCCCTAGAACATTTCTATCTGCAACTTCCTGTGACATATTAAGTTGTGCACTATATTCAGTGCCAGTGTTTGTCTTTCTAAAACAGAATAGGTCTCCCTAAAACAGTCTAAGGTCTCATTCAAGTCTTAAAAAGAAGAACTCAAGGCTTTAACTTAGAGAATTTTCTAGGAATCATAATTCCTATATCCTGTTTCTCATCTGAGAAATGCATTCATTATTTAATATTTTAAGACACAAAATTAGTATTAAAAGTAAGAATCAGCTTTGACTATTAAAACCCAAGTTATGGACTCCAAAACCAGTAATTTTGAGTTTTAATTTTTTTATAGTCCTTTCTCTTGTTAAACAGTCTGTTTCATCATTTCATTATGAATCCTCTTTCCAGTTTAATATCCCTAAAACTTGCAAGGAAATTAAATACATCTCCTTTAGCCTGCTTGTGCAAATGTTAATCAGAAAGTAATAAGTAAAAATTTTTTACTAGTACATCACAAGAGGGTCAGTGCTAAGGCTACATATTTTCTGTAGAAATACAGAATATTAAAAAAAAAAGAACAGTACGTTTTTACTGCAATGCAAAAAATGTGAAAGACCCAAACACATACAAGACAGAAAATTTGATAGACAACTTATCTGTTTTGGTAAGATCTGTTTTAATATTCCACTCATGTTATCATCCAGGGTAGGAATTTATGAGAATAAAAAAGCAACCATTAAGATGCACTTGCACTTCAATGAAGTCCAGTGTAGATGACTTCACTCTTACATATGATTGTTTGAATATCATCCTAAGTCCTACAACAGTTTTGGTAAGAATTAGGAAACCAGTTATTTCTCTTATGAGTACCTGTCACAGAATTAAAGAAACCTGCAAAGTTAAGCCACTTACAAAAATGTAGTTCCACTCTTTGTGTTCCCTAACAGTATATTTCCTCCTCTTCTTGCACAAGTTCTACTATCAATGAGCATCCCAATCCACGGTGAGCTAACTTCTTTTTTGGTTTGCACTATTATTAGTTTTGAGCTAGATTAGAGGTTTGGTTCAACTAAACATAGACAACCAAAAGGCAATTCAGTACAAAGGTGGAGGTGAGGTGAAAACATAATGTCAAGGATGCAGGGGAGGGTCCTATCACCCCTTTGCCAGAACTGTGACCTGAGTATTCCAGCTAAACTCATGATACTGCAGGTTAGCCACAGGCACACACAGGGTGCTTCTTGTGGCTGTATGCACTGGGTATTAACCCTTTGGTACAAGACCGTGTATAGCATACACCTTTTGAGAAGCCACCAAGGGTAACAGGTTTCAAAGCCACAAAGGAAATTCCTCAGAGCAGCATTCTGCCTGCAAATAAACTGTTATAAAACCCCTTCTGCTTTTGGAAGCTGAGCTCCTTCCTGCAGAGTAATCATGGAATGCTGAGTATTCCAGCCCCAACATCAAAAAATGGAGAGTTGAAACTCCAAGTGTAAGCCTCTATTTTAAGCATTGGGAAATTAAAGGATTTCCTCTATTTACAAATTCTTTCTTCAAGAACAGGACATCATCAAAGCAGCTCTTTAGCACTGTAACATATATTACTATCTTGGTTCCTATCTATTCCCTACCAATAATCTCAGAGAATCACAGAATCAATTAGGTAGGAAAAGACCTTTGAGATCATCAAGTCCTACCAGTGACCTAATACCACCTTGTCAACTGGACCATGGCACTGAGTAGCACATCAGTCTTTTCTTAAACACCTCCAGGGATGGTGACTCCACCAGTTACCAGGGCAGCCTATTCCAATGCTGAATAACCCACTCTATGAAGAACTTCTTCCTAATGTCCACCCTAAACCTCTCTGTGTGGAGCTTAAGACTGTGTCCTCTTGTCCTGTCACTAGTTGCCTGGGAGGAGAGACCAATGCTCATCTGGCTACCACCTCCTTTCAGGCAGTTGTAGAGAGCAGTAAGGTCTTCCCTGAGCCTCCTTCTCTCCAGGCTAAACAATCCCAGTTCTCTCAGCTGCTCCTCATCAAACTTGTACTCCAGACTTTTCACCAGCCTTGTTGTCTTTCTCTGGACATGCTCTAACATCTTAAGATCCTTCCTGAACTGAGGGGCCCAGAACTGGACACAGTAATCAAGGTGCTGCCTAACCAGTGCTGAGTACGGGGGCAGAAGCCCTTCCCTCATCCTGTTGGCGACTCTATACCTGATACAGGCCAGAATGCCATTGGGCTTCTTGGCCAGGTGGGCACACACTGACTCATATCCATCAGCACCCCCAGGTCCCTCTCTGGTCACTATCCAGTCACTCTGTGGCCAGCCTTGCAGGGGCTGTTGTGGCCTAAGTGCAGGACTCAGCACTCGGTCCTGTTAAGCCTCATATGTTTGGATTTGGCCTATCAATTCAGCCTGTCCAGACCCCTCTGCAGAGCCCTCCTATCCTCCAGCAGACCAACATTCCCCCCGTCTTGGTGGTGTGCAAATTTTCTAATGGTAGACTCGATCCCCTCATCAAGATAATTGATAAAGATATTAAATAGGAATGGGCCCCACACAGATTCCTGCAGAACACCACTAGTGACTGGTCACCAACTGGATGCAGCACCATTCACCTCCACTCTCTGGGCCCAGCTGTCCAGCAAGTTCTTAACTTGGTGGTTATAATCTAAGTAAAATCCCTGTATGTAAGACAAAGACTTTTGCAACACTTTTTTTAGTCATATATTCAATCTAATTCTTCCAAGATGTTTTTTCATTCTGTAAGTGACATTTACTGCAATTCTTCATAAACCCCTGAGAATTGGATTCCTTGCTCCTAGAATGGAATAAAAAATGTACACAGCCTGTCAGCAGGTCACATGTATACTGCCAACCTACATCTAATAGATTTTTCACTTTTCATCAGTGGATTTCAAGACAGTATGTAGTCTGCCAAATTTACTAAAAAGCTTGCTACAGTATCACACTTTCAAAATGTGCAATCTGTCAAAGCCATAGCTCAAAATGTCTGCTACGATGAGAGGCTTTGAAAAATCTGCTACGCTGTTGGCATTCATTCAGAAAATAATGAGTATATCAACAGAGAAGGAGGAGAAAGGAAAAAAGTTGTTGGGGGAGGGGAAAGAAGTGGAAAGAAAAGAAGATTAATCCCAAATATAATTTTCTGTATCCTAAAGAAACTACAGGAATTCTTTTTGCAAGTGTAATCCAGTTTCACACAAATTCCTCCAAGATGACAGCATACTAATTGGCAAATAGTCTGAATTCTGCATTTAATAACATTGATGAAAAGATAATTTATCATAGATTTGACCACAACTTTACATAGCAAACCTCAATATTGATTCAAACACTGAATACATTTAGCAAACAGTGGAAGACACCAAAATTGCTTGTACTTTCACCAATTATTACATATATGGAGAGTATCATAAGGCACACGTTAGGGAGATGGGGATGCTTAATTTATTAACTGAAATATGAAGAAAACTGAAGCAATTTCAGGAGACTTTTAAATAAAGGCAAACTCCTGTTTCAAAAGAGACAATAACGCTAGCATCAAAATAGTCAAGAATGTGAAATTCAATTCTGAGATCCTTTCCTGTCTGCTTTCCTTCAACCTGCATTTTAGAAAATTCACCTTAACATTCAAAGAACATAAAAAAGGACAAAAAGATAAGGAAAAGATCTTTTATAAAACAATAAAATATATGCCTACTAAAAAACAAGCTCTTATGCACCTTCTCGAACAACTGACAACACAGGCAAGTGTTCCTAAACATAATGCCAAGCTACTGAAAGGACTGCAGCAGAATTTTGAATTCAAAGAACTACAGAAGAACTGTTTGACTCCATGCCATGTATCTCTGAAAACAGGAGGTTAGAGAAAGTTCCTTGGATGTAGGAAGCCAATGCATCCTTAACACCACAGCATTAACATGTCTGAATCTCATCACTTCTAGAAGAAGGCAAGGCAATTGGTATTAAGAATATTTAAAAAAAAAAAAAAAAAAAAAAAAAAAAAAAAAAAAAACAAACACACTCCATAGTGAAAAAAGCTTGTGAAAAGTTTGTACAACCAAGTAGTCTACTGAGCTGATTAAAATCCATCACACAAGCTTACAATGGGCAGGAGAAAACTGGAATAAACAGGGCTTATAAAATACCTTAAATTGCCAACTTTAGTTTTCTCTATTAAAGATTTCAATATTAATTTTATAGTAAAAAATGGATTTGTTGTCCATTTGAAGAGCCTTAGATTTTACTTGGGAATCTCATTGAATATCTCACCTGGGATATACCAAACCAGCTCCTCAAAAAAGTCTTTACTGAATTCATTATTACATTGGAATTGTACTTAATTTAGTGAATAAAAGCACTTCAGTCCCTTTTTCATGTAAAAAAACCTAAATTTTTGAATCTTTGAGATTATGGTTTTACATCTAATTGTTATGTCCCTAAAAGCACAATGAAGTGTCCCAGTTAACTTTGCCAATGGTGAAATTCTTTGGTTGTCTTTAAGACATAAAGACAATAAAATTCAGAAATATCTTTTCTAAAAAAATATTTCATAGAATTTAAATTATGGGCTGTAATATCTAAGATTTTGAAGCATAATTCTTTAATCTCTATTTTTTCCCCATCTTGCTTCCATACAAATATCCTGAAAAGAGAAGTCATATCCATAGCTTTTGTTTGCATTAGCAAACCATGTGTGGAAAAGTCCAGTAGAAATACAGAAGTTGCTTGAGTGCTTCATAATGTAGCATCATGGCCACAAACCAAGATTCTGTTTTGTAAGCCTCAATATAGTGATTTCTTTCCAAATACAAATATGGTAACTCAAAGGAGATCATAGATTATTCTGAGTTGGAAGGGACCCACAAGCATCATCAAGTCCAACTCTGAAGTGAATGGCCCATATGTGGATTGAACCCACACCCTCAGTGTTATTAACACCAAGCTTTAAGGAACAGAGTTAATCTCAGGGTCAAGTAAGTAAACTAGAGAGTTTATTCTATAGACTATTAAACAAATGCAGCCAGAATACGCTAAAAAGTGCATCATTCTAATGCCATCATTACCATGGAATAACATCATAGCCACGCTGCTTAAGGCTTCTATGAACACTCTTAATTTCCAGTAGAGATGGTCTACAAGGTCCATTTTCCCCACCTTTCCCCTGCATAGAAGTTATAAAGTATGTGGCCTTCAGTTCTTTCACATGCATTGCATGTGTCTTGGCAAACTTAGAAGTCACACTTGAATGTTTACTGGTTTTGCCCTGTGGGATCTTCAGAAGGCAGCTTAGAATTTTGTTAAACTATGCTTTCAGTATAAGTATTTCAAAATTATTTAATAGGGGGAGAGAGAGAGAGATCACTCATCAGCTTAATCAGATTTAGCATTGCATTCCTCTTTTTCTACAGACCATAAAAAACAGTAGCTTTGATGATCAAACTGTCTTCCGCTCCCAGGTTTATATTTTGTTTTATGTCAAATTTCTTTCATTAATCGCCTCCTGCAGCACAATGTAGGTGTAGACTCTGGATTGCAAGTAAGATACTGTAGTCTAAATGTTCTTCTTGCAAGTGTCAAAATGGTACAATAGTTCACAAACGAGTCAAAGCTGCAAGACGCAAGTGCCTATTGCGTGTGAAAAATTGTCAGCAATTTTGGTTGTTTTCATTAAGTCATGAGTGCTCACAAGGCTGCAAACAGGCTCAGCAACTGGAACTTTATATGCACACGTAACTGTTTTAAGTTTGACCAGAACAGAAGTTTCAAAAGGAATTTCCTAATCCTTCCCATTCATAAATCAAACCCCACTATGAGTCACAGCACAGAGGTCTCAAGGTTTCTGAATTCGACTTCCACATAAAATATTTTGTCTGGAATGTTGAGATCTCATAAACTTCCATATTGATGTGATCAACTATGCTCCATCACAGCCTTTCCCACTCTTCAATGGTTTGTTTTCACTTGGGTTTGTGAAAACTACCTGTCTAAAGAGACACCTCTCAATACACTACAGGGTGGACAACATCCATGTAGATGTTTTTCACAAAACAACCTCTCCATGCTTTATCTATAGAAGTCTAGGAAAGAAGGAACAATCTGAGAATCAATTCTTTTGTATGGATGATGGCAAAATACATAGAAAGAGAAACATAAAATTAAAACAATCAAAAACTGAGTAAAACAGGCTTAGGGCCTTGAGGCAACAAGCCTCAAGGAATTCTGGGCTTGCCAGAAGACTGCAGGCTGGATCTGTTCCTTTTCTTTATCCCTGAAGAAGAATACTATTCAAATTAGCTTTTGATGTTCAAATTGAAAAAAAAAATTAAATAACATTATGGGAGAAAAATATACACTTGAGATTATAAAATCATCTCTCTAAAGTGTTCTTTTGTTTCACGGGCTAAATTTCTCCTACTTTTAGTAGAACTATTTGGTTGCATACTCTGGAAGCAGAGAAATGTAGTTGAGCTGGCCCTGTTCCATAATCTTGAGTCAACAGAAGTGGGATTGTTTCTGGGTCCAGATCTGGGAGGGACAGAAGTGCTTTTGTTTCCTTTCAGTGGGATCCTGCAGGAAAGTTAAATAACAGAGAGAAAACCCAACAGAGAAGTGCTAATTCTACATAGGCTACAACCTGTATAATGCACAAAGATATACATAAATAACATGGGAATTATTATGAACACTCTCCAGTTTTAGGCTGCTAATTTAATGAACTACTCTCAGAGACATCAGGAAGAGAAAGCCCACACATGCACACGTGCATTATGTTGTGAAATTAGTGTTATCGTAAGCATTAGTCTCAATTGATAACTGCAAAATTATTATTAAATAGATATTTCAGTGTATTTAGCTATATTTCTCAAGTGCAAGTACCCTGAAAGCATCTTTGAAACTCTGTTTCTAAAACTCATAGGGCAAGTAAAAAAACACATTTTCCCTGAATGATGCCTACAAGCAGTATTTGAAGTAAAATTTTATTTTCAGTATAAACATTTTGTCAACTGCTTCCTTTCTCACTTATGTACATAATCATGAAGTTCATGATGTATTGGCCCACATTGAAACAGGCACATCTCAACAGCCACATGGCCTGTGTATTCCCCTATATATCTGTTCATGGTTCATTTCACTTATTACACTGATGACGCAAGTGTCCATGCAGTGGTTCCATCGAGTACTCTTGCACCCCTGCTCATGTCCAGGGCTCAGTGCCAGCAGTCACAGCAAACACCCCCTCACAGTGAGGAACCAGGTGGCAGCTCCCAGCCTTACTTCCCTAGGGCCAATCCCACAGGACAGGAAGCAGCACCTCTTCCCAGTTCCCAACAAACAGTACAAGCACCAACCTTCTTCCCAACCTACGAACTTAACTTCTAGCACTACCAGCTGGATTTACAATATTTTCCCTTCAGGGGACTTTTAGCATTAGATGTGCCAAAAATTTCATTAAAACGCAACATTGACTTAACAGCTCAAGTCTCTGGCGGTTTTCCCCAGGAAAAACTGGCAGGATCAATTCCAGGCTGTTCGTCCCATTACACAACACCACAGTGCTTCCTACACAAACCACTGAGTCACAAGGATTCCTTAAACTTGCATTACTCTTCCTACTCAAACAAGATGTCGGTTTTAACGTCTGGTAATAATACAGCAGTATTTTGATGATTCAGAGTGTGGTGGCTGACTCACAACTCATTTTGTGCTATTGAATTTAACACATACTGCCACAAAGGACAAAAGTCTTATGAATGTGAGCTCTGGCTTGGAAGAAAAGGTCATCTGGGAAATGTTTCAGTTAAGAAAAAGCCTAGTAGGATTTCTTTTTTTTATATATTAGTATGTTTTTAATAAACATTCCCATTATCCAAGCACGACAAAGGCTGGTGGGTCCCACAGGGTCAGACACTGGGGGTGGTGAGAGCTCCCCAGGAGACCCATCCCGGCAGGGCCTGTCAGCCAGTGCATGTTCCACCCCAGCCAGCAGCTGGGCAGCAGGAGCAGCCCCAGCCCTGGGCATCAGGCAGCCCTCTGGGAATGCAGGGCCATGGGTGGGCCCTGCTCAGCAGGGCAAGGCTGTCGGGAGCTGGAGACCAGCCCTGCTCCAGAGTCACTGGGATGGGAATGATGGCCCCAGGAGGGCTGGAACAGTGTCCTGGGCCATGGACAAGGTGGTGCATGTACAGAACTGCTCACAGAAGGAAAAACTCTAGAATCAACCCTTCAAGACTACATAGCTTCTCAAACTCCTTTAAGAAATAATAGTCAAAAATTGCTGTCAGTCCCATATATCTGATTGCCCAAAGTCTGCATTGTATAAATATCAGAAAACAGCTACTACAGACTTTCAAACTACAATGCTACAATACATGATACATTGAAGTTGGAAGCACTGTGCAAGAACCTGTATTGGGAAAGCATTATATGCAGATTTCGAGTGATAGTATATGTGCACACGTAATTGATCCAGCAGGGGCAGGGAAGTTGGCTTGAGTGTTAGTACACTCAGCAACACTGTACCATACACATTTGTAGCAAGAGTGTCACTGTTTCAAATTACCAAAAATATTGAAGGGAGTTTCCTAGTAATAGCTTTTTTCTAATACACTAGAAAGCCTGCTGTGATGGAAGACAATGTTTTCTCAGCTAATACACAGGTTTTTCAGTCTCCCAACCCTTAGTTTTTATTGTCTGTCCTTGACAAATCCCTTGTGATGACAGAAAAATTGAACTCTGACATCAATTAACATTCAGAATGGATGAGCATATGCCCTGGTAAGTACTATAAATATGAAGAAAATCTTAAAAACAATTACAGTGGGAAAGTACAGATATGAATTCAGACATTTAGAGTTTTAAAGTTTGTCTATATAAAAATCATTTTAAGAAAAATGGAGTGGTATGTTTCAGGAAGGGTGAATTTTAAATAAAAAATACTTTCCCTTTGTTCAAAATTTAGTGAACAACGTAACATAAAATATATACCGTGTTCTTTTATTGTCTTCTCCTGAAATAGAATGTTAGGAGAGAAGAAGACATTACTATTGATATAAATTATAAACCATTGACTGTAAACTAAGAGACAGATAAAAAATACACAAACAATAGGAAACAGTGACTAATCATGGATAAGTTGAAGCCAGTATGGGATTTGTGTGATTTGCAAGCCAAATTTATCTATTTGATTTTTCAAATAATTTTCTCTCTTTACAACATAGAACAGTCATACTTTTTAGTTCACATATTATCACTAGTCAAAAAAATTCCCAACAAATACAATTTCTCAGAAGCAGACACAAAGATTCTCTCTTAGGAACATTTATTTACCCCAGGATGGAATCTGTGTGGACCAAACCTACAGTTCATTTTAAAGTATTTGAAGAAACTCTTGTTGAGATATTCCACAAAATTGTCTCATTTCTTTCAATTCATTCTTCTAAGCTCAATATATATGAAATAATCCATAATCTTACATTCCTAGAGAACACTAGAATGACTTCATAAAATGCCATCAATACAAAGCATAAGGAATAAAAGATTAAGCACATCTCAATGCTATAATAAAGGGGAAGGAAAAAGTGCACTTTCAAACATTTCAGCTTCAACTATCTGACCTGCAGTTCATTTAGCCTATAAAGAACTTTTTTACTCTTTCACAGACTTTATTCTTTCCTTCAAAATCCAACAGATTCATTATTATTAAAAGAAAAAAAAAATTAAAAAAAATAATAAACCTTTGTTCACTTTGTTCACTAGCTAGAAGTATCTTTCTTCATGGACACATCAACTGAAGGGAAAAAAATCCAGGCAAGCAGACCATTAAAATCCCAAAATCCAATATAAAAGTGTAAGATCAATTTTGGTTGAATCAATGATGAGTTTGATCTCTGGTTGTTCCTTAAATTAATATATAATCACTGATGTAAATACTCTTTTTCATAAAATCTTTGGTGGACTTATGCAAGCCAACAGATCTTGGAAACTTGGAAGAGGTATATCTTTGTGTTTGTACTTTAAATTTTCCTTGAAGGAGATTTCAAAGGTCCATAACCAATAAAAATAAAATATATTTTAATAAATAAATAAACCAAAATTTATTTATACATCGGGTGGACTTCATTAATCAATACCATCTCTTT
Source organism: Sinosuthora webbiana (assembly GCA_013397395.1). NCBI lineage: Eukaryota > Metazoa > Chordata > Aves > Passeriformes > Sylviidae > Sinosuthora > Sinosuthora webbiana. The sequence continues at coordinate 64,331 of VXBN01011671.1, forward strand.
CAATTAGCAAATACTGTATCCTTAAATCTGATCTGCTGTATTATAATATACTCAGATATTGCAAGTGGGAAATTACACATTTATGAAGGAAAACAGTTTTTCCATCTACTATTTGTTTCAGAAATTGTTTTAGGAATCAGCTCTGATTTTGACAACACTGGATATACATCAGCTGGAGCAGCAGTTGATCCAGGCCCTTTACCTGGGCCTGGTAAAGTACCTAGAAACAACAGAGGTGATTTTTAAAAGGATCCATGGAAATATTTTCAATTTCTAAGTTCATGAAAGATTTTAACTGTGATCGAAGTTTGACTTACTTTTAATGCTTGCTTCCTCATAAAATGGTAATTATATGAAATAGCTACTATGCCAAAAGAATTCTTTCAGTAACTACATCTTCCTTTTACTAAGAGTTGATATATAGGCAGAAGTCTCAGTTTGAAATAAACACAACACTAATGTTGGGGGTTAGGTTTTTTCCTTTTTTTTTACTCTAAATAATATTTTCCCCCATAAGTTACTAAGGAGACTAAGTGTTGGATACTTAAGAGTACTTGACCAAAACAAAGAGGTGGCCAAAGCTCTGTGGGGAAGATAACGCGAGTTTTGGGGCAGGTAAAGGACAGAGCTGGAAGCATCTTCTTTCTCTGATTTTCGGCGCTCGGGGAGAGAGAATGGCTGGGTTGCTGCTTGCTGCGGGAGTTCATTGTCGCCTGAGGGGTCCAGTCCTGGGAGGTCTGCCATCATCTGCTCCCCTGCCCTGGAATTCTGAGCTCCTCCGTTGGCCCTGCTGGAGCTGGGCCAGCCCTGCCCCACTGTCGCGGCTTTTTCAGTGCTGCTCCTCTTGCTACAGTGTGACCCTGCACCCCCTGCCCTGCCGGGACACACTGCCATTCCAGCCACCAGCCCGGGACCTTCCACTGTTCCAGCTAGGTGCTCTGAAGATCCTGCAGGGCACCGAGACTAAACTGCCTTGGGTTTTTGTTTTGTTTTTGTGAAGTAAAGCCCTCAAGATTCTTGGTATTGTTTTGTTATAAATGCTGTAGTTGTTGTTTTTGTTTGCTTTGTTATACATACTAGTAAAGAACTGCTATTTCTATCCCCAAATCTTTGCCTAAAAGCCTCTAACTGCAAATTTATAATTGGAAAAAGGGAGGGGGGAGGAGGGGGTTTACATTCCCCATTCCAAGGGGAACTCCAGCTTTCCCTGGTAGACACCTGTCTTCCCAAACCGAGACAACTAATAACTGAGAACATATACAGGCAAAGAGAAATACATAAGAGCTGGTAAATAGCCTTTTGCAGGGAAATAAGAGAAGGTTTGTAGAACTGAACTAAAATGTGTGCAGCACCCATACATTCAACCAGGTGTCCATTATTTATTAGTGACTCAGGATTTCAACATTGGACTTTCAACTGATTTGTCCATAAAAGCATCCACAGTATCACTAATTACTCTGTGTAATGAAGCAGACCTCCTCTGTGATAGGAGAGATGCCACTGTATCCTCCTCTATGTATAAATACCTGGTGTTTATAGAAGTTCAGATGACTGAGGCTTTCAGAGTGAGACATTATGAGAAATTTCTTTACCAAAAGGGTGGTCAAGCACTGGAACAGGCTGCCCAGGGAAGTGAATGAGTCACCAACCCTGGAGGTGTTTAAAATTTGTAGATGTGGAACTTATAGACACAGGTTAGTAGTGGACTTGGCAGTGCTGGGTTAACAACTGAGGCTTGCTGATCTCAGAGGTCTTTTCCAACCTAAATGATTCTGTGATTTACAATAGGAAGTTAGGCCATAGAAGCCCCTCCTAATATTCTTATGGAACACAAAGGCTGTGGACAGCAAGCTGTATTACAGGCCAGCTGGAGCAAGACTGTGCATTTAAAAGCATTTTCTTACTCAAACCTATTCCCTTGACACTTCAGAACAGAAGTTGTTCGCTCACATTCATTCTGGCTTCTTGACTGACGAGAGGCTTTCAGGACAGAAAATTCTTGCTCTATGTGAAGCTTTTTATATTGACCTTGTGCAGGTCAGATTATTCAAAGTGAGTGGAATAATATTGCTTAGAGGGATTGCTCTGTGTGGATGCCATCCATTGAGGATAAACAAAAAGCTAAACCATGAGTCAGGCTCAAAGCATGCTGAAAATAAAGATGCTCCTGCAGGCTGGTTTTGCATTTTTATCCCATAAACAAGGCTTTTTCTAAAGAATACAGTATGATTTTTCAGACTTCTTGGTGGCCAAAGAAAATATAAGAAATAATAAATAAAAATAAGCTACAAATGCAGCTGAATTTCCCAAAGAACTGCAAAAATAATTTAAGTTTTGGCATTTATAGAGAGGAGTGAACTTGTTTGAAAGCATACATGTATTTAGGTTGCTTTGCAGATGACCAGTTCTTAAATCCTTAGTGTAACCGTGCCAGTGAAATTCTCAGTTAGTTAGATTAAAGACTAAAAACAACCTCATTTAAAGACAGACTGTGCCTTGCAAGTGCAGGGACAGCATTATAAACTGAATATTAGTATTTCCACTGGTTCCACAGCGCTCTTCTCACACTGGAAGATGATCCTTCCTCTTGAGACCTGTAACATATAGGGTTAATGCAATTCCTATGACAAAGAAATTATAAAATTAGACAAAAGCTAAATGCAAACAAAAGATAGAGTTGGTTAAAATTTTCTTCACAATCTCCTCTATAACAGATGAAGGAAACAGAGCAGCAGAAAGAGACTGTTTTTCTGGAGACAGTATCAATGAGACTAGTCCCTCAACCATTTACTCAAGTCCTGGGAGGTGCTGAAATAAAAATAAAACCCTGATATGCATTCAGCATATTGCCAAGAATTTGGCTACTGGCAAAAAGATTAAAAACTTAAACAAATACAACAAGAAGAAGACAGAAATCAGGTTTATTCTCCCTGTCAGTAAGCAGAGCTACTGATTTTTCTGAATCAATCACTCATTGATGATTCAGAAGTTAAACTCCCTCCCAAATATGTTTGCTCAGTTGTCTTGCTTGATGGAGCATTCCCAAACAGCGGCCTAGAGCTGCTTCCCCAAGTATTTGTAGTCAGAGTAACAGCCCGAGTCCTCTACTTGCAAAGATGGGGCATACACTTTTCAAATGCTCACTGAATGCTGTTGCTTCTTCCTCATGACCTCCTCAGTGTTTCATCTTCCCTTTCTCCTGGGATATTTCAAGTCCTACATCCAAACCTTCTGCCTTGCTGAAGGTGCTGTTACTCCTCATGTAGATAGAAAACTCCATTTGACTTCAATGATTGCAATTCAATGTACATTGAATTGTTTCAGTCACTGTAAAATACAGTGTTCTCTTAAACTCTCTCTCATTTGCTATAAACATGATAGAGAATGACTGAAGTCATCAATACTTTACATGTTGAAGTTACATACTTTCAACAAAGCTGGCTAAGGATGGCAATGTCATATGGATAAGTGACTGCATGGTTGTGTTTCCCTGGCAATTTAAAGACCAAAGTGAATCCACTTGTTACTTTCAACGCTCCTCAAAATTCTACCAACTGTGCAAACAATATGTCTAATGGCACCAGACTAGCAGAGCTTGCTTGAAATTAAATATGTGCTTTGAATATCATTGGAATGCCTGTAACAAAAACTCCCCTGAAACTGCAATACGACATGAAGTATGATATGTCCCCTGCTATCTTCAGTGGAATCAGAGCACCCGTGAACCCAGGTCCACAACAGCATCAGTGCCCAGGAACCTGAGCCCAGTTAATATTTTGCAAGAAGTCACAACCTGTGAGTTAAATCATAACTAAATATCCAGGAACCCTTATGATATACTATTACCTGAGAGATAATAGTTCATGTAATTAGAGTCTGAATGCATAGATAAAGAGGCCAGGCTTTAGAGAAACATTTACTTTCAGCAGGATTGTGACTTGGATTACATTTCTCTGTGGAAAAGAAGCATTACACATTACTTCAAATGGACTATTTAGGGCATGAAAAGAGCATTCATTTACTCTGATAAAGCACAGATGGAAACACCTTTCATTCTTCAGGGCAGGGAAATAGTTGACTACTGGTAAGGGTAAACTTCAGACAATATGTATCTTGCAGCACTATAGAAAAATATGGAAGATAAACAATGAGCACAATAACTATATAAGTGAGTAGAAAAAGCTAATTAATAGGATGTCACTTCTCCCAAAATTGGAGGGATCTTCCTCCAGCACAACATGTATGCTGTGTGAAACTGTGTGGACAGTCCAACTTTCCTGGAATCTGTATCATTCCCACAAGCAAACAGAAAAGAGCAATTCAGCTACCCAAAAAAATGGAGCTTGACATTGCAACAGTCCTAGGGTTAAAATTTTTCTCTACATTGGAGAAGAGATGCTCACCTGAAGCTCAGCATCTCAAATTGTTTCTAATAAGATGGCAGCATATGTTTGCCAACTGTGGCTCAGAAATCCACTCTATTGATTGATTTTCTATATATTGCTGAGTGAGCTATGGTCTTTCCATACATATCCCAAGCACAAAAATTGGATCCAAAGCATTTCTCAGATGAGTTGCTTTCGCAAAAGACTATCCTCAAAACCAAGCCTGGATCTACAACAAAGTGAGTAGCACACTCCAATACTTCTGTTCAAACAGTTTTTCCATAAAGAATGGGATTCATGAGTTGTAAGTTCAGAAGAGAACAAAGAGGGCTCTAACAGTACAAACCTGTTGTTCACCTTCTCTAAAAGAACATGGCCATTCCTTCCCAGCAGAGCTGCTTTTACATGGAATGAAAGCTGGATAAAGTTGCAGTATCAGCAGCTATCATCTATTGGCTGCGTGTTTTGGAAGGGAATAGCTTCCAATCAATCACCTTTGAGCATCAGTGGGAATGTAACAAAATCACAAGCCATGAGAAACCATCCTAATAAAGCCACTAAGCCCAGAGAAGTGCAGCACTAGTAAGGGAAAAGAAGGTGCTCTGAAGTCACAGCTGGTGGCAGACACGCTAAGCAAGACATGTTTCCTAGACCAGTCACAGAGATCTCTCAGGGAAAGAAAAGACTAAAAGAAACCCAAACTATGTCATCATCCCCTTTGTGTCGGGAGGCTCCAAGTCACTTTGCAAAAGTCTCAGGGTCACAGTTTGAGTTAGTCTGGTTAGGCTGATCACAAAAAGCCAATGCCAGGGAATGCAGCACTCTGCTACAAGGTCACTATTGATATCTAGACACAGGGAAAGCTGTGCCTTATTTAAAGAAAGTCCATTGAGATTTAAGAATCCCAGTAGCACAGACAGAAGTTTCAAAACTTCTGAGCAAACTCTGGCATGCTTACACCTAGTTAGAGAACCAAAAAAGCCAGGATTCATGTTTCTCAGGACATACAGCTAGATGCTCTCATTGGAGAGCAAATTTGAAAGGGAACAAGACTATAGTTTTTAGTAAAAAAATCTGTATTTGCTACAAAGATGTGCCTCTGAGAAGGCACACTCTTAAATCGGGCAATAAATCTGTCTTGTCAAAGCAAAACACAAACCATGAGGTTTAATCCATAGTTTAAAATGCCACATAGTTCCAATTACATGCTCCAAAAAAAAATGAAAACAGCCTTGATCACCCATAGTAAAAAGCTTCAGTTAAGTTAATTATAGGCTCCCTTTCCAACATGGAATATATTTGGTTATATTTGGGTTAAATTTTGAAATGCTTATCATGCTTCTCCAAATATGAAATTCACATTTGTTCATGCTGTGCCTTGGATCTCTATTTGAAAGAGAAAGGCAAGAAATATTTATCATGTGCATGTTGTTCCAAAACCTGCAAGGAAAACAAAGATATTACTCTGAAATTAGACACACTGCCCAAATCAGCAAACCACTTCAAAATAAGTCTGAAAATAACTTCTTTCTGTCCTTTCCTGCCTTTTCAGTTGTTTAAAAATAAGCATTATCTTTCATGATGTCTGCATTTTTAAACTAAAATTTAGTTTTAAAAATTTAAACAACAGCTAAATAACATTAATCTGAGCTGATGTGGAAAAATACTTGCATTTGGGAACTGCCATCAGTGTGTCAATTATAGTTGAAAACACTGAAGAAGCTGTTCTGCAAGACATAAATCTTACATCAACCAATTATCAGCTTTTTATACATTAATTCATACTGAAAACAGCATTCCCATGTCAGAACCTCACAAATACAGGAGTACCACCACATGGAAACAATCTGCGTATAATCCAAGTTACCACCATTTAGCAAAAGCCTGATAAGATAGAGCTGCTTCTTTTCATCACATCCTGGTTCTGCCAGACTGACTTTTTGACATTAAAAAAAAAGGAACAAGACTATGCAGCATAGCTGGACAGCTCTGCCAGACTTTTAGACAAAACACTGTGTAAAAGTTACTGTCAAACACACCTGCCCATTCAATTTGCTTATGTATCAGTGCACAATAAGTCTTTACACAGCTCCCACTTTGCAAAGCACCTTCAGCACAAGGTTGTTCTCATCTGAAAGGTTCTGTTTCACATGAAGCTGATAAGATGATAAAAGTAAATACTTCTTTCCTTTAAGGAAGGCTTGTGGCTATTAAAGTAGTGAACAAAGACATTACTTGGTCTGAATTTGCTGAAGATCACATACTGGGAGATAAATAACTGCAAGTCACATTCATGTACAAATCCCCCCATTAGTCTTTGAAGTTTTGAGGGTTTGCTTTTTCTTTTTTTTTTTTTTTTTTCCTTTTTTCCATTATAATTACTTNTCATGTACAAATCCCCCCATTAGTCTTTGAAGTTTTGAGGGTTTGCTTTTTCTTTTTTTTTTTTTTTTCCCTTTTCTCCATTATAATTACTTATCATTTTAAACAGTAAGTATTTGGCCAACTTTACTTCATCTCTCATCAGTCTCTGATGTGGAGGTGCTTCTGACATGCCTGCAGGACCTGTTAAGGCTGAGTGAAATATTACTTTAAAACATCTTGTTCACTCCTGCTTTGTTGATACCACAAGGCTGTGATGGGCACCAGTGTCTGCTCCCTAAAGGCTTCACTGAGTGCAGTCTTACATCTTACACAACGAGGTTTTACATCTTTCACTCTGGGTCTCACACAGGTGGACAACCTTGAAGGACACAACAAGGAATGTATTTGGGCTCTCGTACTTGCAGTACAAGAGGATGCAGAGAAGTAAATAAATATTCAGCACCTCTTCCTTGTATCACACACAATAACAGTGCATGCAGCTTTAAAGTATTCGAAAGATACAGGACATCTGGAGTTAAGCTTATTTGGAAGAATACAGGATCCCTCCACTTCCTAGAATCAGTAAAACGCATGTCCCACCTCCCACAGAGAGCCTAAATCACTTTAAGGTATACTTGAGTGCTCTATTGCTATTACAATACACTATTGCACTAACACACTCCTGTTGCAGTAGGTCCACTTTACATGAAATATCCACCAGGGTTAAGTCAGAAAAATAAGCAAGACATCAAAGTTCCTATCCTTTCTCCACAAAGAGTTTAGTATTCTGTGCAACGCTGAACAACATTAGAGAGAGTACTTGAGAGAAATCCGCTCTGGAGTACTGGTTGGTGATCTCTATTGTGAGATAATTGGTTCAAATCCCCTTAAACTGCAAGAGAATTGAATCTGGATTTCTGACATCTTCCAAAATTACAGTCCAGAATGACTGGGTGGGAAGAAGTAAGAAAAGAGGAATTTTTCTGTCTGGCTCTTGAGTGAACAATGTTTGTTGCTTCTCAGTTTTACCACAAATTTGCAAAAATACAGTTGTCAAAGCTTGTCTTTTTCTTTTAGACACGTTTTAGTGAATTTAGGACTAAATTTGCTGAGTTTTGACAACTAAAATAAAACCTCAAACTATTTTTTCTGGTTTCACTTATAGCTTAAGAAAAACAGAGCATGCAAAGATTAGAAATCACAAGTTTTATTTCTGTGAAAATACGTGTGAATGAAGCTGAGGATACGCATTTAAAAAGACTCTCTGCTTGATTCCCCCTCCAGTTCTCCCTGCATCTCTTTCTTACTTTGTGCCTCATGGTTTGGGACCTATTGCACCAGTCACTCTTTTCAAAGACCTCCTGCCACACTATAGTACCCACATGAGTATTTATCCTGCCCCAATCTGCTTCACCTCAATGACAAAGCTAAGAGTAATTTTCTAAGCCATCACAAGGCAGAAACAACCTCAGAATGAGTTTAAAATGCATAAAGCAGACTCCAGAGATCCCATAATTTCTCTTCCTGCTAATAGAGTGTGCTCCACCTATTAAGCCCAAACCTAAACAGACTTCACAAGAAACAGCTGGATGCTATGAAATACACATCACTGAGGAACAGATGTGAGAAGACTTTCTTTCAGAATATATTTTATTAGCATGTGGAAATCTCCTCTTTCACCAATCAAACTATTATGTTCTACAACTTGTTTTTAGTTTGCAGAATTCTCCCTGCAAGGTGTCAAAGTAAAAACTTCTCATGGTGGGTTGAAATTCAACTTCAATGTGATGGGAGACAACAGTGTCTGTCATCATGATGATCCACATAAAATCCAGATTATTTTCCAGAATTCCTTTGCCTTCACTGTCTGGGATGGGATGGGATGGGATGGGATGGGATGGGATGGGATGGGATGGGATGGGAAGGGTCTCAAACCCAGATTCCCCCACCATGTGCTAGTATATCAGCCAGCTGGCAAGGAGTATACAAAAACTGACCGGGTACTGCTGCCTCTAAGCTCAGGGGGAAATAAAGGAAAAAGATTCAGAAACTCATTTGCTTTTTTACAGCTCCTTCTGGTGTATCAGTGATGCAGGGACCATTCCCACAGACTCAATGAATGTGCCACAGCCAAGACATGCAGAGAGATAGCCTATTTCTTTATCAGAGCCTTAAGAACAGAGCAAAGATTGGCACTGAATTGAGAACAAAATATTCATTTTTCTTATGCTTGTCTCATAAGATTGATAGCAAGCATTTGAGGAGGGAATCACTAGATTTAAATAAGTTGCAACTTTGGTCATATTTTTACCTATTTTTATGTTTAGTTTTCGAGAATTATTAACAAACACAATGAAAAGCTCCATTGTTTACCTCCATATTAAGCACCCATAACAGATCACAAAATGGTTGTTCTATATGTTTTTTAAGTGTGCATCATTTTAAATCTAGTTGACTGCTAGCCATCTTTTTGTTCTGCATGGTAGTCAGAGATATCTTGAGCTTTTGTACTCGAAATGTAAGATTATCTCTAAAATCTGTTCTCCCATCTTACATTGTTTTTCAAGACAGTGAAAAATAGACTGCAATAAGATTTAGTACTTACCGTGAGTACTACGTACATTATGTCAAATAAACAGATATAGTCTGGATCTGTGACTTTCATAATTTTATTTCATTGTTGTTGTCTTTGCCAAGTCCCCAAAACAACATAATTTGATTTCATACAATTCAAATGACTACAAGAGTTACATGGTTGGTACAAATGAACAGTGTCTGAGGAAAAAAAATAAGACCAGATGAATGTAAACATAAAGATGATTCATTCTTGGAGTAATTTTGTGTCAATGGAAAATACACCAGGTATAAATTTGGCCCCATGATGCAGAGCTTCCAGGAAACATGAAGCTATTGTAACTAGAGATCTCGGCTGACGTACGAATTGAAAAGCAAAATACAAATGAAGTAAATTCAGCATGGGCATAAAAGGAGTGAAGTCAGCCCTATTAATTACTGAACTGAAAGAAAATAAAAGCCTGGATCAAAATAACCTAATGTACAGAGAGAAAAGGATGAAAACATTAGGCAAGAAGAACAGCATGATGACAGATTTGAGAAGCAGCACATAGTAAATACGATGACTAAAATGGAAAGCGTTTTCCATGACATTCAGCATAGAAAACAAATCCTTGGCTTCTGAGAAACTCAGTTCAGAGAGTGCTCAATGAACTATACACCTTTCAATAAACATCCTTTATGCCCATTAATAACCAGAGTAATAGAGCTTCTGCTAACACCACATTCATGCATAAAATTGTGAAGAGATAGCTTTTGATCTGACGAAATTAGGGTAAAGGTTATCTGGTCCTGCATAATTGGCACTGACATTTTCATCACTTCACAAGGGGCACAGGTACTGGTTCCTCTCAGCAGATGCCCCACACTTTCAGTTTAAACTCTTATTAGTGTAAAATGTAGGTGGTAGAGTAGGGTGCAAAAGAGAAAAGGTCAATATGTACTTTATTACAAGTAAACCTATTGGCACATTTTTTTCCTAAATTTGAGAATGTCAGAATCACCATTAACCCAGAGGTCCCAGTCTTCTGCCCTGGGGGAGCTACGGGAACATGTTACATCCTCCTCCTCCCCTGCCAGGGGTTTTCTGCCTATGGAGGATGAGAGAAGGGGGCTACCTACTTATGCCAATGTCGTTAGACACAGTCAAGACATGCACTTTGTGCCCAGGACTGCCCACAGCAATTATCCATTAATGTGCACAGATTCTACTATGAAAAGAGATAATTCAGGGCAGAGAAGAGTGGAGAATTATTTCTTGTATTTATTTTTAAGAAACTGGGATATTCCATTACACTATCTAAGGTTCTTCCTAAAGCAGGTAGGTTATTAATGCTGTCACCAAATATACTATAAACCCTTACTCGTCACATGGAAGCTGTGACAAGTAAAACTACAGATGCCTTTTTCTGATAGTTTACTAAATACAAGAAATGGATCATAAAAACTCAGGCTGACAAATTCTTGAAGAGCAGTGAGGAGAAGTTTAGGCTCACTTCCAGTCACCTCACTTTTCTTCCAGAGAATTAACCAACAAAAAGGGATGGGAGAATGAAGAAGAAAAATAAACCTCAATGTTTTCCCTCATCCTTGTGACACAGTAAATGTTAGGGATTGAGAATTTACCTTTGTTAAAACATGAATGTGTCCTTTTTTCTGAAAGCTGAGAGCATACAAATGATCTCACCAAGCTGTATCCCTAATAAACTACACCATGTGATCATGAGTATAACCACTGTGTGAACTTCATAAGCACAAAAGAAATTTCCATGTAAATTTTCATTTACAGACAATCCCAAAAACACACCTAGGTGTAATTTGGTTTCTCCATGTTCTCCAACATGGGACTTAGACATCTCATCCTTGACAAATGAGCTTTTAACAGTTGTGTTATTTAAAACAGTGTCATCAGAGGGAACTAGCTCTTTGTGACAACAGCCCTGTATCAGACTTTACTAGATTGCAGGTCCACAATCTGGAATCACTAACAGCCTACACTTGACTATCTTTTGGCCTGTAAAAAATGACTCCAAATTGACATATTTGAGGGGGATTTTGGAAATGGTAAACTTATGTATTCCAAAGTACTAGAAGTGCAATTACTGTGAGTTAGTTTATAGAGCTGACTTCTCAAATAATAGACTTTCTAAAAGATAATGAAAACAGATACATAGAAATGTCTTACTGCAAGTTTCATCATGGAAATATTTCCAACTAAAACAATTAATATTGTTCTTTCTTGGCTTTATGGTCATGAATTATTTATCTGTTATGATTGCCTGAACAACAAAAGAGATTTCAGTGTTTAAGAACTAATTTTTATATTTGATTATCCATTATCACATTAATATTACTTAGTCTTTAAAATACTACTAAGTAAGGAAAAGAATATATTATTCTTGTAAGTCAATCCAAAAACAAGACATCTTTTTTCAACAGGAAAACATGTCTATGTTATTATCTTGGTTGATTTGTTCTCCGTCATGTTTTGCAAGAAAGACTAGTAAACAGGCAGGGATTTAGTAAAATCCATTTCTATATAAATAAATTATTTCTCTGTGGCAACCACCCTGAAGAATATCACCCAGAGAATCCTACCTAGTTTGATGCTTTCTTTTTACATGATAAATTATGACCAACTGTCCAGGCTACTGAGCACAGATTCTCTTACAAAGTAAGGCAAGGTTAGAAGTTTATGCATCTATCTTTATATGTCTGAGTTGGCAAACAGCACTCTCAATGTATTACAAGTGCATCCCTGACCCAAAGTGAAAAAATTGGCAAGTGATGCTACTTAGTACTTGAATAACACAAGCCAATTTCTATAACTTTTGCTTGATCCTGAAATCTATCTTCTTGTAGACTTGCAAAATTGCCAATGAGATACTTGTCAAGATCTGAGCTATTAACTTCAGCAGCAAAGAATTTACATATTGCCCTTCTGAGGACTTCTGTGATAGATATGACTAATTAACCTATCCAGGAACTGGACAGGAAAACAGAGTTGGGTGACTGAATGAGAGATAGACATAAACTGACAACTTCAGGACCAGAAGACGTTAGACAAGCAGTACAGGCGCATGTTATCAGAAAAGGAAGCAGAGAGAGGAAAGGAATTTCCCATCAACCTCCCTAATCTTACCTCCCTTGTTTGCTTTCCTATTATCATAGGAGAAAAGAGGAGAGGAAGGTTGGAAAAAACACTAAGCAGAAGAGAAAGGGGAAAATGTGGTTTTAGTTCCCTCCTATCCATGACAGGCAATACCACAGGAACAATAATTAAAACAGCAGGTGCAAAGGATCAAAGCGGTCTAGAAGGACCAAGAGGGAGGTGTCATGTGGATATGGGATTCACCAGATCCCTTATTATTTATACACCTTAATAAACTTCATAGCAATCCAGTCTGCCTATGTTCAACCCTATGAACATAGGCTCATCCAGGACAACAACAATACTTCAATACTTCTGCTTACTCAGGGAATCCTAAAAGCATAATCTTGTTGTTGTTGGATTGGGGTTGGAGGTTTTTTACACATAACTAGGAATATTTTTCCCACAGTGAATTAACTTGTGGTTTTCTCAAGCTTCTATGCGGCCGTGATCAGAGAAAAATGTCTTACATGATTTGGGTAAAATCCTCTACAGTGAAAAATAAAACCTGATATTTTAAGAGTTTTACCAGCTTCTGTTACAGATATAATTTAGCCCATGTTATTGATAAGGGCTTGAAGTAGTCAGAGCTGATTCAGAGTCCAGAGGTCTGATTTACCAAAGTAAATCTGCACAGCCTCCTCCTGGTATACTCTCTTTCCCCCCATTCTCACTCCAACTCACTGTCATTGCTGGATATGTTGCAGGCATTTGCCATGTCCCCTGCAGAGAAAATAATTCCTTCTACCATGTCTCACCCATATCTTAAGATCAATAATTTAAAATTACATAACTGGGCTATGCTGATCACAGCTGGATCAGAAGGAACCAGAAGGATCTGACAAACTATTGCTCTGCTTCTAAATAGCACTGTTCATACAGCTCTGAACCACCAGGGTTTTGGTCTGAGGTCTTCTTGCTTTTAGTTACCACAGCAAATAACCAAGGACCTCTTGTCCTGGATTACAGCATACACTTGCAAGACAAGATTAAAATGAAAACATATGTCCTACACTATCCCTGACCTAGCAAAGGTTTCATAGACCACTTACTCTCTATTATCTAGCTACAACTGCTATGCTACTGTACAGGGCATGTGCTTTGAGAGGCAAAATGCACAGTGAGCAAAAGATAATGGAATGGTCACATTAAATTTAATAACAGAAGCAACTCCTAATTATAAAGCAATAGCCCTTATCTTCAACACAATTTTATCTCTATTAAAAATAACTATCAGTCTGTGTAATCAGTACATGAGTAGTGCTGCAGAGGAAGTTACACAAAGAGCTATTTTCTCTGTATCTTGACTCATTTATTTTCCAAAAAAACTAATATTTCTAGTGTATTAATTTGCCAACATCTGTGGTTTTGTCATCTAACGAAAATTCATGCTGCACTAGTCACCTCACCATGGAAAACATAACACTTTGAGGGAGAAAATTCAAGGAAAATGTGATGAGAAAGAGTGGGATTATAGGTAGAAATCACAAAAATTTGAGGTTTATTTTCTTAGAAAGCAGGTGAATAAGACACTATGGGATTAAAAAATATAAAGCACAAGACTTAGATTAATTTTCACTGCATCAAACCACAGAAGTAAGGATATTCAATCAAAATACATTATCATCTCACGTAATATTTACCCAAACTCTGGAACTGCATCTCCAGTTGTCATAAGAATCAGGACAGCAGCGTGCTTGAAAAGATTACAAATTCAGAGATAGCAGCTGAAAATATGGAACAGAGCTATCAGCATTTCTGAGGGGATTATTCTTCATATTTCAGGATGTAGTGAAAAAGTGTCTTAACATTTCTGAGGTTTCTGAGCTGACCACTTTCATAGTAAGACTGAACATCTGATAGGGCCACCAACTGAACTACTATGTTACATTACCTCCCAGACTAGTCTTCACCTGCAGAGTGGAAATGTTGAGCCTGAGCTAAATTTTCCTTTTCTTCTGTAAAAATCTAGGCATAACCTAAAAATGCATTCATTTTACCACCCCAGTCTAGTATCTGCTCACTATCCACAGAGTAAAAGATTGCTTTTGACAGATTAAAATCACATGTGTACACATACAGAAGGAAGACACCTACCATCACCTTCTGAAACCGAATTTATGTTATATTCATAACTGCTTTAGGAATCCAAAAAGAGCTACATTTGCAAGACATGGGACATACAATGCAGTGCTGCTCATCTTAGATCCATTTAGCCCGAGTAAATCAGCTATGTCTCACAAAGAGCTGGAGGGACATCTAGTGGACTTGTTGACAAGCAGGAAGGCCTTTGTGCCATCATTTTACTGCACTGCTGTTTCACGTGAGAGGTGTTAATGTTGGTCTTCCCACTAAATAAGTACACGAAATACCAGAACAGTACTAAATTCCCTGCCATGCAAAACAGGCAGCCAGCTATAAAACATACTGTCACCGACTCTAATCCAGCCCGATTCTCATATCCAAATCAAGACACAATTCAAAGCAAATCTACAGTTTTTTGATACTGTAAGATGAGAACTATGTTTAAAATACAGACCTGAGGCATTTTAACTATAAATACATAAAGTGAACATTGCACCAGCCTACAAAAGGTGCATATGGTTTAACACCTACAAAAATTCCTTTACAGGCTGCAAGCAAGAGATAATTCTTTTTTTAATTGTCTATAAAAGTAAGAGAAAAATATCTTCCAGCTTTACCTCAATTCTATTGGCTTCAAGAGGAATAATGTACTTTGGAAAGCAGAATGAAACATTCAGTAACATGTATTTTATAGAAACTTTATTCTTCCAAAGCTATGAATATTTACTTCCACTGGCCTTGTTGAATAATAAACCCGAATATTTCCAAGCTGCTTGGGAATGGAGTTACAAGTGTACTTACACGTTCAGAGAAGAGGGAAGAGCAGAGCTGCAGAATGCTCTGATTCTGGGGAATAATCCTATTAATTTCAAGTACTTTTGAAAAAATCCAAGAGATACTATATTGGAGAATCTAAACATTATTAGTGCCTGAGTCAAACAGATGTATTCCGAAACAGTACATCAGCCCAAAATCTGTATGTTTAAGAACATCCTTAATTAGTTTTGTAATTCCCACAAATTTTAATGAGCCTCTTGACCCGCAAATGTTTTCAACTTTGTTTCAGACATGGGTAATCAACTTTATGCTTAAACAAACTCTTGAAGTATTTTAGTCTAAGAAGCAATTTAAGGAGAATCAGGCAAAAGCCATTTCCATCTTCTTTCCACCCAAGGGAAAAGCTGTCTCAGCTTTTCTCTTTTCAGTTTTCCCTCTGTAGTTCTCTATAGATTAAACTACAGAAAAATCCTCCAAACAGTAAATTTCAGTAACATTCTCAGCTTTTCAAATTTAAAATTTATTTTATTCTATGGTTTGTTTTAATTAATGTGAAATGGGCCAACATCAGGTGGGCTTTCATTTTCTTCATTGATTCTCTACACACCTAGACAGTGTCTTTGTTCCTTCGAGGTTTGGAGAAATAACCTGACCCTCCTTCTACTTGTTCTACATTCCTTTATTACGTTTTTTAGTCAGGAGACCTCATCTACTTCTTCCTGTCTGTAGCAGACACTCACTCCAACACATATGTTGGTTGCCCACTAACCCTAGCTCATAACCTATCAGCTGGCTCATCATGCAAAGTTCATCTTCATGTACAAGAAGAAATCAAAATCTTCAGAAGACTGACTTTATGAAACACAAGTGTGCACAACCCAGAAAAGAAGCATTTGCTTCCTGTTGCATTGACACAGGAACTCTGCAACTTCTGCTGCCATGTTGCCTAATATGGACCCACATTTCACAGACTGCAAGAGTATAGAAAGCAAGGTTTCATAAGTCCATAGCAAGCTCTGAGATGCAAAGACAGATTATTGAGCATGACACTTTCTTTCACTGACATTTTGACTAAGGAATGGGGATTAACACCAGGACGTGTCCAATGCATTTCCTAATTAGATCATATTATAAATAGATCATATATATTATAGATCATGTATATGGGTTTAAGGACATCTCCTAAAAGACAAACATGATTAAAAGTCAGGCCTGTGTATTTACTAGCTACCCAGTATTTACAGAAAAGCTACGAAGAGGATTAATAGTTACCTAAAGCCTGAAGCTGAGATTCTCCTTGCATAATGATCTTACAGTGTAGTTTAACAAAGAGAGGTTGATTGCTATGTTCCAGTTAACCTCAGGGAGCATCCAATTGGACACTAGACTGCAGAAACAAATAACTGTACTCTGTATTGCTAGGTGTTCTAAATCCATGTTCAGTTTAAAACTTAATTTTCATTTCTATGGCACTCAAAACACACAGTTAAAATTAATTTTAAAAACCTTCAGTGAACAAGTCCACACATACCAGTTCAATGGTGTCAATGGTGAAGGTGGAAAACTCCTGCCTGAAGATGACAAATAAACTTATTGCTAATACCTCTTCTGAAAAAGGCAGCCAGCCAAAACACAAGGTCATTCCAAATGGATTTCCAGGCCTGGAAAAAAAAAAAAAAAAAAACTCTCAGGCTTGCAATCCTTTTGACTGAGTAATAATAGAAGTCTTCTGTTTACCAGTGCCCTTCCCATCCTTATTCATGTTTTCACTGAACTCAATTCAACAACAGAGAAAAAAAAAAACAACAAAACCTCTTATCTGTTTCAATCTTTAGCATACAAAGAGCAAGGGGAATATTCTCCTCTCCTACTTCCTTTTTCTTCTTTACATTTCTTCTTTAAAAGAAGACACATGACTGAGATTGACAGGGACAATTGGAGATTATGTGGTCCAATCTCTCTGCTCCAAGCACAGTCACCAACAGCAGGTTCTTCTAGGTGATGTCCAGCCATGTTTCAAGCATCTACAAGGAAGAAACTTCACAGAGTCTCTCAGCAACGTCTGCCTGTGTTTGGCACCCTTGCAGTTTAAAAGTTTTTCTTACATTCAAGCAGGATTTCTCATATTTCAGTTTGTGCCAAGTCCCCCTTGTTCTTTCACTGGATCCACTTAGCAGGCTCTATCTCATGTGGTGTCCCTGCTCAGATATTTGCACACATTGATAATAACCCCTTGAGTTTTCTCTTCTGTAGTCTAAACAGTCCCATCTCTCTCAGCTTAGCCTTAAACATCAGGATTGGAGCTAATCCCCTAATCATCTCAGTGATCCTTTTCAAGAGTCACCCCAGTATATCAATGTCCTTCTTGTCCTGGAGAGCCCTGGCCTGGACAGAACACTCCGACTGCAGTCTTGCCAGGGCTGAGCCAAGGTGGGAGAAGCCACATCTCCCTCAATCTGCTGCAGTGCCCTGCCCAGTGAAGCCCAGGATGCTGCTGGCCACCGTTGCAAAAGGATGCATTTCTGGACAATAACTTTTATTGTATCCCGGGTCCTGTGGATACAATAACTAAGTGGTCCAGTGCTGTCACCCGGCCAGTCAGTCCCAGCTGCCCAGGTGCAGGGGGACCTACCTGGCCCACAGCGCAGGCAGTAATTCCACAACCAGTGCAAGGCTAGCTGAGTGTTCATGTTGCCCTCCACTGTCACCACTGAGGCAGACCACCGTGGCTGGCAGTCATTGGAAAGCCCAGCATGGAAACTACTTCTGGATTTTTCAGGAGTGAGGCCCAGCCCTAACAGACCCCGCGGGCCACCCCTGGATACTACCGGCCTGTCCTGTAATATCAGAACGCTCAGAAGGCGAAGGGAACCCTGCTACTGTCACAGCTCAGCTTTATTTAACAACCCATAGGCAACCTCACTCCCTGATGAACACCGAGAGACCTGAGAGCACTCTCTGTTCCGTCGACCCGGCTATTTGATGATGGTATAACCCGCCAGGGCCGGCACACGCCCCGG